>APFE030847993.1:3599-75077 GCA_000404065.3 Pinus taeda | reverse complement strand
CTTCTTTCAGTTTTTCAATTTCCTTAATTATAGCACAGTTTACTATTTTTAGCAGTTTTTCGGGTCCTAAACTTCCAAAGCCATTTTGAGGCCCTAAACGAAATTTTTTTGGGAAATCTACCGCCAGTGATTTTTTTGTCTAAAATTGTCTTTTCTGTCGTAGTCCTCAGAGAGTTCTTTCCAACGAGCTATCATGTGTGTCAAACGAAGATAATATGACCAATTCGCGACCCCAGGAAGTTCGTTGTCCAATTCACCCCAACGGTGCCCACAAACTCTTGGTGTTACATCTCCTCGAGTTAGGGTTTTGGTTGTTTAGGGTTTTCTCTTATTGTTCAATAATAAAAAAGCCCTTGAGCCTCATTGTAAGACAATTTAGAGGTATGTAGTTGCCACATCTCTTCTCAGAGATAAGTTACCATTGCCCTAGCTGGTTTATTTCCATTCCTATTTGTAAGCATATTTCAGTGTTTTACATTAATGAAATGAAGTATTATTTCCGCTGCATCTCTGTGTTTATGGTTATCTCTATAATTTGTTGCGTTCCTATTTAAATCCGGATCAAAATTTTGTAATTCAAGGGTGAACAATTTAATCATGAGTTGAACAACTTCAAGTGCAGAGTGTGAGTCATAGAGTTCCTTCAGTGTTTGTAAGGCTTCGAAATCATTTGAAAATGGCGAAATATGGCGACTCACCTCGTCATTTACTGATGTTGCAATCAATGCATAAGCCTTGCTGTTCTTATTTTCCCAAATGGCAAATTACTTGTCTGAGGTAGGCTGTTCTGGCTCTTTGTCTCTGTTTCCAACACACACTCCTTTCCGCAGCTCATTAAAAATGAGAGTGTGTTTGATTTTCGTGACCATTCTGGATAGTTCTCCTTCCCGGTGAGAACCACTCCCACAATAGATATCAGTGAATGCATTTAAAAAAAAATACCCTACTGCCAATATATAAAAATGCACTTCTGGTGGTTAAAAATTTGCACTTTGATATATTAAAAAATAGAGGTATTAAGGTTATATGGCTATACCGGACAACGTTACATATTATATATTATATATAAACGGAGTAGTATGGAGGAGTGTTGTATATATATCGGAGTAGTATGGAGGAGTGTTTAGGACAGTGTATATAATATAACAGCGTTTATACCATATGAAAACAATGTTATATATGGGATATGAATACAACGTGGAGACAACGTATATATGCCAGCGTTTATGTAAAGTAGAAGAGCAGCGTTTATGTAAAGTGGCGCTTATATAAAACATAGCATTCCATACCATTTACTTGGTTTTAATCGGCCATCCCTGTTGTCACGATGCATGATTGTTTGTTGTCGGGTTTCGAACTCTGGATCGGTGTATTCCCCTCTGGATTCCAATGATTCAGGCAAGAGAGAACCTATTTTCCCGAGTTGTGACTATGAACATTGGCTCGTCTATCATGCTAGTCTCTTGAGCTCGGTCTTCTTTCCTTGCAGCTCAGGCCAGACTTATGAGACCTCGAAACAGACTTTGAAGACTTCGCTTTCCCTCGGCCACCACCACCGCCACCTACTTGGATAACGTAAACCTCGGTGGACCAATGTATGGACATAGTCCAGCTTATGGTAGCTTATGTCGTGAGGAAGCCAAGTGAGAGGCCGCAAGGTGTATACAACGTTTAGAAAAACCAAAACAAAACAAAACAAAAAAAACACAGAGACTGCTTGCAAAGACCCCGTATACAGTGGGGAGGGGACTACGTATTCAATGGAGTGCTGGTAATGGGAGTGAGGTTGAGGGGAGAGGGTCAGAGGGCCGACTATTAGGAGGGAAGAGAAAATGCATACCATATCAAGCCACAGCAGCAGGAGCAAATGTGTCAGTTCTGCAAAATAGGTAGAACATAGGCAAAAAGGGAGTTACAAGGGCAGGAATACTAAACATAAAGTTGGTTCTGATACCATGTCAGGCCAGGAGGTAACTCCTCAAATGTAATTGTGTTATTCATTTAGGTTGTCCATTATTATATACAAGAGGGGGTCACTGTTCAGTTCATCTCCCGATAACTCTCCATTTCCTCTATTATTTATTTACACTAATTACAGTTGTTCACCCAATCCCTATGATTAGGTGTTAACATATTTAATTAATTCTATTTGCAGCCAACATGAAGAATTTCATACTGTTTTCGCTTGCAGACTTCTTGGAGGATTATGCTTGATCTTTGGAGGGCTTCTTCACAACTTTGTGGACTTGTATACATTTACATAAACTCATGAAGAGTTTCTATACATATGACATGACTCTTTGACATATAAATAAATACTACAGACATCAAGAAGTCGTCTTTCACCTAGTGACACTTCTTGTCCATGAAACCCATGTAGCAAGGCATACAAAAATAATTTATTTCCTTTTATTACATCATTTACAAAGATCATGTCATTATGAAGACTGAACCTAGTTACACTTTCTTCAACACTTCCCTCTTAACTAGGGAGGTATTCATAATGGTACTTGGTCATTCTCAATTTGAAGAATTTCTCATAAGAAGAATCAGATTTGCAATCCATATGTTATAGCATCATTTCAACCAGCATTGTTTCATATAGCAAGGCCTTGACTAACAGCTCCATATCTTTCTTAGATCAGAGCACAATGTTGTAAGACCAATGACTGATAAACACACATCATCATTGTCTCTCATAGGGTCATACCCAACCGAGTGTTCTCCGAGTATACCCTACTAGGACTGTTCTCACCTTGGGTTCCCAGCCCTCAAGAACATCTGGTCCTCTTGCCCACTCTTATCTTGGATGCCCTACCACAACATCCTCAAAGAGTGTCAGATGCCAGATGATTACACAACCCTCCATTCTTTCTTCCAAACTAAAGACAAAAACGGCATGTTTAACTCTCCCTCTTAACTAGGAGACGAGTTCTAAGTTTCTCTTCACTCAGAAACTTGCTCGAGTTCCTTAAATCATAGGAACCTCCCAGAGCTCCCTCTTACCTAGGGACTCTATCATCAGTGCTTTATAGGGTCTTCTAGTTGACTGATGATCCAAGAGTTCGATGTCATCAGTTTCGATTGTCATGCTCCTTCACTGTTATGGATCCAAGACTGATCATTTTCTTACTGTTGATACTGCGGCTTACCAAGACTATGGAGATATTCTTATGCCGAGGTTAACTATCCATTCTAGGTCCTGTTTGCTCCTCCATGCATCCAAAGTGTAGCTTGCCTGCACATAATACCCATCTGAGGTGCAATCAAGCCCTTCCATGTATGCCTGCTCATAGTGCAGATCTGCTCCTCCATTCTCATGCGAAATTTTAGAGGAAGAACCCGAGATCTGTCCCTTCTTGTTTGCGGGGACATGCACCCATCTTCACGAAGTTTCAGAAAGAAATGTGAAACTGTGATCTGCGTTTTGTGGATACTTTGACAAGGTATTTATAGTGGTGAGCCACCTATATTTGAGCCGACATGAACCCATGAACCGTCATGACTATTTCCTTGAGCCAACGTGACTTTCATTTATTTAATTAATTCTATTTGCAGTGGACATGAAGAATTTCTTCTTGTTTTCGCTTGCAGACTTCTTGGAGGATTATGCTTGGTCTTTGGAGGGCTTCTTCACAACTCTGTGGACTTGTATACATTTACATAAACTCATGAAGAGTTTCTATACATATGACATGACTCTTTGACATATAAATAAATCCTAAAGACATCAAGAAAGTCTTTCACCTAGTGACACTTCTTACTCATTAAACCCATATAGCAAGGCATACAAAAAAAAAATATTTCCTTTTATTACATCATTTACAAAGATCATGTCATTATGAAGACCGAACCTAATTACACTTTCTTCAACAAGTTGTTGGGTCGAAATTGCTACTACAAGTTGTTGTTGTTAGGTCGAAGTTGTTATTGAAGGGTTATTATCTGCAAGAAGGAAGAAAGGGTTGACTTGGTGTGGAGGAAGTCTGGGTCTAGCTCAAGAGTCTTGGATATCTCAAAGAAGTTATTAAAGAAGAGTTGTTGATTGGGTTTTCCCTAGATAGGAGTTTTGCCCTAGTTTTCCGCCTATATCTGGTATCTTTGTCCTATTGTTTTGGTAATTACTTGAAGAACTAAAACATAAAAGAAGAACATAAAGATAAAAGAATCACAAGTATCTAGATAAGAAAATCTTTCTGCCTTTCTGATTTTCTAACAAAGGCGTCATCACTTTCATGCATTAGGGTTGGTATTGAACTGATCTTTGTGACAAGGAAGGACAAGACAACTTAGGGAGACATCTACAAAGTCAGACTTCTATTTATGGTTGTACTCTCTCCTATTTTTGTTATGTTTGCACTCATATATTTCAATGCTTTTCTGACTCATTGAATAGAGGTTTTAGATTATGCTATGTGGATTATGGTTTCTTTGCTTGTTTTAGTCATGTGTGCAGGGTCTAATCATAGCACTTCGAGCTAGAATTGGAGCTTACAAGCGAAGAGGAAAGGAAGGCTTGCTACAGATCTGAGGTAGGCTTCTTTCCAATACTCTAATTTCTTTAAGGAAAACTTTGAAGCTATTTGTCTTTTGTTGTTCTAGACCAAGCCACGAGGTCTAGGGATTTCACCTTCGTCCGCGATAGAGAAATTTCGTATAACAAATTGGCGACTCCACTCAGGATCAATTTTCCCTTAGTGGTTTCCTTGACCTTAGTACTTTTTCACCTCTCAAAGCGACCTTAAATGACTCATTCAGACATTGATTGACCTTTGGGAAACACTTTGCTGAGCTTGGTTGTGTTTCTTGTGTCATCTTTTGATTGAAACTGCTCTCGCACTTTCCATGTTCTCAAATAGAGCGCTTCAGTGTACTTCTCCCTTCATTGTGCCTGCATTGCAGTGCACTTTCTCTTGTGTTGCACCTGCACTTTTTACTTGTACCTACACTACAGCGCACTTTCCCATGTGTTGCACCTATGTTGATTCCTTGTACCTACTCTACAGTACACTTGTTCCTGTGTTGCACCTACACTGCAATGCACTTGCTCTTGTGTTGCCCCTGCGTTGTAACGCACTGGTGTTTGTTCTGCACCTACATTGATCCTGTAGGATGCAAAAATTTGCACTCCTTGACCTTGGTCCTCATTCTGCTTTGGTCCAGCATGTTTTCCTTGTGTCTCTGAGTTTGTCTATGTCTCTGAAAAACCAACCCCTTGTGTGAAATTGCATGTTTTTGCTTGTATTTTTGCACAAAAAAAATCCCCCTCAATCACCGAGGGGGGCTAAAACTGTGTATAAGTGTTAATCACCTCTGAGTGCCATCACCTTTTTGAATAAGATTTTGTTTCGTTCTTTCTTTCTTCTTGTCAATTCAGTTTTGTATGCATAGAATGGTTGTTGAATTTGAAAAGTAAATTTTACATTACAGTTACAGTCTGTGTGGCTTCTTTTCGTCAGCGATCAAGTTGCATTCAAATGTTTCTTTGCATTTGAAATATTAAAAGAAAATAAAAGAAAAACAATTATTTACATTGCATATAGGGCTTTGATATTGATTGGAATAGTGTAGTTGAGGAGATCAATTGTTGCATCACTTTTTGTTGCATTGTTGATTGATTTCTTCTTCCCCTAGTTAGTTAGGCCTTTCATTCTTAAAAGGAAGATAAAAAGAGTTATTTTTTTCATATTAGTTGCATCATAGGTCTGTTCAGGTGACATCGAGTTTTAAGCCTAGAAATTGAAACATAGTTCAAGATAAATTTCTAAAATTCACTCAATTAACCCAAGGAGCATTTGAAACTTGTTAAATTATGGTATGTTCTATGCTTAGAGCAGTTTACTTCTTTTACTTTTTATTAGCCACTGATTAGCAATCACAACATAAAGCAAAGTGAAGATAGAACAATAAACGATCGACAGAAAACAAGCCAAGACAAGAGACACAAGATATGGCGGCTAGCCAATTACAAACCCCAATGTGGGGAAACCCTTTGATCAAATCTTCTTTTATCTTCAATAGTTCAGCAGAGAGAGAGAGATAGTACAATACCACTAATCAATGATTTACAACAGCAGTAATGAAACCGTTGGACAGTAATAGTAAAAGTGATCAATCAGTTCCCAAAATGTCTTCAAGACAACCTAGGAGAACTCGGTCTCCAACAGAGGTAGTGGCAGCCCAAAACAGTCAAGGTAAGATGGTCAAAACAGCAGTGCATGCTACAGCATACTGCAACCAGCCCTAACCAAATAATGCAGTCATAAATGTGCCCTTAAACAGTCAACGCAGACCCATTGAGCACTTCGGCTAGCCTAGGAGAGGCTACCCACACAAGGCCGCAGTCAATGGAGGCAATGTGTTGGTCAACGCAGGTCTAAACCATTTGCTGCACCTTTTTGTGTCCTTGCTGCCCTAGCTGCGTCCTTCTCTTTCCACGTTGCCCTAATTGCGTCCTCTCTCCTTCGTATACCCAAGAGACAATGGAAGAGATGAGAGCTAAGATGAGTTGAGATAATGACTCAACCTCTCCCTTATTTATATGCAACGCTGGGCAAGAGTGCCACACACTTAATTGTTGGCCAACCTTGACAATTTGTCAAATAATTACTAATAAATTCATATCTCCATAAATACTTGTCAGAATTGGATGATCTTTAGATCAATCTTACACCTCTCGACAAGAGGAATCTAGGAAAAATATCACCTGCCATAAATGAGGTGACCCACATGGAGTTTGGCCCTAGTTGCCAATTTTAACACTCCCTCTCAACAAGGGAGAACTCCATTTGCAATCCGTCTGATCGTCGCTACTATCCCAGCCATCAAATGCACTGCCCTGCACAGCTTGGCCTTGCTTTGCTCTGCTGAACTATGAAGAAGAAGAAATGATTGAGGATGTATCATACCATCCTCCACTGACCCGAAGTCAGTCTCAGAGTGTATCATATCACTCTCACTAATCCCAGATCAGTATTATTGATCCCAAATCAATGGAGGTCATCCTAGCATAGGGAGTACAGTAGATACAACGATGCATCCATCAATAGTACTACTATAGTCCCTAACCCCATTTCCCTGCTCATTGATTAGATGAGAGGTACTTCCCATGAGTCCCAGACTGCATGGGTAGGATGCCTCGACAGGAGAACTAATCATCCTGTGCACAGGAGAACGAATCATCCTGTTCAATAGTCGCCACAGGAAAACTAATCATCCTGTCCCACGGGAGAACTAATCATCTTGTTCCACAGTTGCCAAGGAGAACTAATCATCTTGGTCCACAGGAGAACTAATCATCTTGGTCCACAGGAGAACTAATCATCCTATTCCACAGTCACCACAGAGAACTAATCATCCTGGCCCACAAGAGAACTAATCATCATGTTCCACAGTCGCCACGAGGTGTCACAGGGGAAGGTTGAACCTTTCACCGCATACATAGTGCACCACCTGGGGATGGTGAGTCGCCATGTGGTCGCATGTTGCTCCAAGAAGTACCTTGCGCCCCCCTGGAGCTCCTAGAGCTCAATACATCATACTCGACCCTCATAAGAGGGTCTCTGAACAACACCAAGTCGTTCTCGGAAAGTCACGAATTTGACCTTTCCCAGGGGCTTTGTCAAAATGTCGACGACTTGTTCATCTGTACCGATATGTGAGAACCTTATTGCTCCCCCCTGCACCATATCCCGAATATAATGGTACCTGATATCGATATGCTTGGAGCGATCATGAAATACGGGGTTCTCTGATAAACGAATCCCACTCTGGTTGTCACACAGGATCACGGTGGTATCCAATGTAAATTTAAACAACTCACTGAAGAGCTTTCATAACCAGACCGCCTCACAAGAGGCCATACAAGCAACAATGTACTCTGCCTCGGCGGTGCTCAAAGCCGCTGACTTTTGTTTCCTGCTCATCCAGGATATTGAGGCAGATCCCAAAGAGAAAGAGCACCCGGAAGTGCTCTTTCGGTCCACCACACTGCCTACCCAATCAGCATCAATATATCCAAGTAGTCTCACATCTCCAGCAGTGTATCTCAACCCATGAGTGATTATGCCACAAAGATATCTCAGCAAATTCTTGGCATCAATCCAATGTGTGTGGTGAGACTCAACCATATGTTGACTCAACGTGTTGACTACAAAGCATATATCCGGACGAGAGTTCACCAAGAACATCAATGCTCTGACGAGTTGACGATACTCAGTAGCATTTCGTAAAACAGGTTCAGCAGCACTATCACTTAACTTCTTGAAGGCAAGCTCCGTCGGGGTGGTTACAGGCTTGCAGTCCACCATACCGAATCTCTCCAATATCTTCACCACATATTTTCCTTGAGATAGAAAAATCTCCCCTGGCCTCTGCTAGACTTTTAGTCCTAGGAAATAGTGCATCAATCTCCCCTGGCCTCTGCTAGACTTTTAGTCCTAGGAAATAGTGCATCAATCCTAGGTCCTTCATCTCAAACTCACAAGCCAACTCCCTCTTACATTTGTGAATGAGAGGGTCTGCCCCTGTTAGAAAGAGGTCATCAACATACAACACCAGTATGAGAGGAATGTCATCTTCAACCTTAAAGTAAAGGTTAGGGTCGGCTTCACTCCTAGTGAATCCCAGCTTCATCAAGTAACTATCGAACCTTTCATACCATGCTCGAGGTGCCTGCCTGAGCCCATAGAGGGCCTTCTTCAACCTACACACATGAGATTCTCGATCATGAATCTCAAATCCTTTGGGTTGCTGCACATAGACTTCCTCTTTGATTGAACCATGCAAGAACACAGTCTTGACATCCATCTAATGTAGGTTCCATCCTTGCGAAGCAACAAGGGCTATGATCAAGCGGATGGTGGTATATCGGGCAACAGGTGCAAATATCTCGTCATAGTCTATACCTTCCTTCTGAGAGAAGCCACGAGAGACAAAACGAGCCTTATACTTTTCCGCACTTCCATCAACTGCATGCTCTATCTTGTAAAGCCATTTCGAAGTGACAATGGCTTTGTCTAGGGGTCTGGGGACCACATCCCAGACATCATTTTTCATGATGGACTCATATTCCTCAGCCATAGCATCTTTCCATACTAGATGCTTGACAGCATATGTGAATGACGAAGGCTCATTTTGGATGATCGTGCTCATGATGGTCAAGTATCCATGATACCTGGTCGGCTTCTTGCTTTCCCAAAAGGTTCCCCTGGGTGCAACGTGCCCTTCAACATCATCAAGTGTCCCCCTAAGCCATGAAGGCCTCTTCCTAGAAGAGGAGGGCTCTTGCGAAGGGGGGTCAATAGGATCCATAGGTTCTTCCACATCGAGCATCGCTTCATCTTCCTTTTCCTTTGGTTCCCTGGTGTCATCTTCTTTAGATCCCCTTAGAGTAGGAAGATTGTCAACTTTGCTAAGAGCCATATTTTCGTCAAAGGTGACATCATGGCTAATCTCAACTTCCCTTTAACCACCCACATAAATTCTATAGCCCTTACTATTTTCGCTATAGCCCACGAAAATTCCTTTCTTTCCAGATGCACCCAATTTATTCATTTTCTCCTTCGGCACATGAAAATATACAAGACTTCCAAAAATTCTAAAATGAGATATGTCAAGTTTCTTACCAGTGAACATCTCTTCGGGTGTCTTGGAACCTAATGCTTGATGAGGGCATCGGTTTTGTACATATACGGCGACATTTGCAGCTTCTGCCAATAGAAACTTCGGAAGTCTTTGGTCATGGAGCATAGCACGGACAGCTTCCATAATCGTACAATTCTTCCTTTCCACCACACCATTCTGTTCAGGAGTATATGCTGTAGTAGTCTCCCTCTTAATGCCAGCCTCATTGCAAAAGTCATGAAACTCATTGGATTCATATTCAGTTCCATTATCAGTCCTTAAGATTTTGATCTTCCTTTTGTTTTGATTCTCGATCAAGGCTTTGAAGTGACGAAACCAGGAGAACACTTCATCCTTCTTTTTCAAGAAGTATATCCAAGTCATGCGAGAATAATCATCTGTAAAAGTGAGGTATTATAAATATCCTCCCAAGGAGTTCACAGGCATCATACCGGATATGTCTGAGCAAACCAACTTTAATATATCGGAGGTCTTGCTTTGGCTTGAGGGGAATGGTCCCCTTTTGAGCTTGCCTTCAGCACATCCCAGACATACACCTTCTTGTTCTACTCGAAACTCAGGCATCCCTGTCACCATTTGTCTTGCATCGGGTAGAGCTTTATAATGAAGGTGAGCAAACCTCCGATGCCATAGTTCGGACTGAAGAGATGTGTCACAAGACATGACACCTAGCAGACTTCCTCTGACCTGATATATTGAATCAACTCGAAACCCAAGAGTGAAAGCATATTTAAAGTTCTTTTTCCATACACGTACCTTGCCATCAAAGAAGGCCACCTTGTAGCCTTTGTCTTCCATTACCAAAATGGACACCAAGTTCTTTTTGAGATTAGGTACATATAATACATCTTGTAAATGAATAGTATTTCCCTGATTCAATTGAAGGGTGACATTCCCTACGCCTTTCACGAGATATTTTGAGTTGTCCCCAAGAACAATTTCCAGGTTGGTCTCCTTCTCTATCAGATTAGAGAGGGCTTCTTTGTAACCAGTGAGGTGCCTTGAGGCACCACTATCAATAAGCCAATTTCCCAGCGAGTCTGGGGGAGCAGTAGTAGAAAGGGTCGTTGGTAGATAATACTCATCATGGTTATTATTAACAACATTAGATTCATACCTGGAGTTTCTTTCCTTCTTGAAGGGTTGTCCTCTTCCTTGATTTCCAGCATTTCTTTTACCTCTGTCATTTTACCTGCCATTCCTTTGATTGCCTTGAGAGTGATTTTGATCATCATCTTAGTGTGAGTCCCTTTTATCAAGGCACTCCCTCGCATAGTGGCCCATTTTATTGCAATTGTAACATCATCCTTTTCTTCCACCCTTCGGTCCAGCCTTTCCTTTGGATTTAGCCTCTGAATTGTTTCTTCTTTTAGCATGAGAAGAAAAGGCAAAGGGATGGCCTTTAAGTGCGGGCATTTCTTGCTCTTCCATCCTTGTTTCTTCTTGAATGCATCTAGCCATCAATTCCTCAAATCCAGGAATTACATTATTGTTGAGAAGAGTAGTCCTGAATATATACCATTCACGTGGCAGTCCTCCAAGAGTTGTGAGTGTCATTTCCCTGTCAAGAACTACTTCCCCAGTAGATAGGAGATCATTCTTGATCTCGGTGATCCTTAAGAAATATGCTCGCATATTCTCATCTTTGCCCTTCTTATTTTCCTTCAACTTATTTCTAAGGAACAAAACTTCATTTGCATCATTAACTTTAAAAAAACTCACCAGTCTATCGTAGATTTCCATGTAGGTATTCAGCTCGAAAGCATAGGCCACCAGGCACTTGTCAATAGAGTCTCGGATGATCTTCCTTGCTTTGACTTCTCCCTTAGTCCACTTGTTTCTAGCAGCAGCGGATGCATTTGATGGATGCTTAACAATTTTGCCTTTCACATGGTCCAACACTTCCTGCTCTTCTAATGTTAGATCAAGAGACATCTTCCATCAATGATAGTCAGACTTCTCGTGGAGTTTGTCTTCAGCAAGGAAGTGTGTTGAGGACCCCATGATTTCTTTAAGATAGCCTTGCCAACCTTCTCTTCAGTGATTGCTCTTGCTCTTTCTCTTGCTCTTGCTTGGGCTTTGTCTTTACCTTAGCTCTAATACCATGTTGAATTATGGTACGTTCTATGCTTAGGGCAGTTTACTTCTTTTACTTTTTATTAGCCACTGATTAGCAATCACAACATAAAGTAAAGTGCAGATAGAACATTAAATGATCGACAAAAAACAAGCCAAGGCAAGAGACACAAGATGTGGTGGCTAGCCAGGGACAAACCCCAATGTGGGGAAACCCTTTGATCAAATCTTCTTTTATCTTCAATAGTTCAGCGGAGAGAGAGAGATAGTACAATATCACTAATCAGTAATTTACAACAGCAGTAATTAAACCAATGGACAGCAATAGTAAAAGTGATCAATCAGCGCCCAAAATGTCTTCAAGACAACCTAGGAGAACTTGATCTCCAACAGAGGTAGTGGCAGCCCAAAACAGTCAAGGTAAGATGGTCAAAACAGCAATGCATGCTACAGCGTACTGCAGTTAGCCCTAACCAGATAACGCAGTCATAAATGTGCCCTTAAACAGTGAACGCAGACCTGTTCAGCAGTTCGGCTAGCCTAGGAGAGGTTGCCCACACAAGGTCGCAGTCAATGGAGGCAATGTGCTGGTCAACGCAAGCCTAAACCATTTGCTGCACCTTCTTGCGTCCTTGTTGCCCTAGCTGCGTCCTCCTCCAATGCTGCCCTAGCTACATCCTCTTTCCCACGTTGCCCTATTTGTGTCCTTCTCTTTCCACGTTGCCCTAGCTGCGTCTTCTCTCCTTCATATACCCAAGAGACAATGGAAGAGATGAGAGGTAAGATGAAATGAGATAATGACTCAACCTCTCCTCTATTTATATGCAACGCTGGGCAAGAGTGCCACACGCTTAACTGATGGCCGACCTTGACAATTTGTCAAGTAATTACTAATAAATTCATATCTCCATAAATACTTGTCGGAACTGGATGATCTTTAGATCAATCCTACACCTCTCGACAAGAGGAATCTAGGAAAAATATCAGCTGCCATAAATGAGGTGACCCACATGGATTTTGGCCCTAGTTGCCAATTTTAACAAAACTTAACAACAAATTTAAAAGTCTAGGCTAGAGACGTGTTCCGACGTCTTTAAAGGTAGGAGCTATCGTTTTTTTAGTGTTACATTTCGAGGATTATATCCAGTTCCACATACGTAAGTGTATAGGATCATTCTCCACATACCTTTGGGTATGTTGGATGGCGCTCCACGCATGATAAGTATATGGGAATGCTCTCATCGAACAGTTACGCATTAGACAACACTACTATGGACTACGCTTCCACGTACCTTCGAGTATATTTTGGAAGTCACCACTAGGTTGCTATCCCGCCATAGATAACCGAGTCGACCGCCTTGTACACTATGATACATTGAACACAGCATTCGGGGAGATTGCGTGCCCTTACATAAATCCTTGGTTTTCCAAGGTGGTATATTGCAGTTCATAGTTGCTCGATAAAACCCTTTTGCCTAGTTACCCTTGTTTTGTTATATTTGTGTCTTTAATTTTTAAAATCAATTAACCAACCACAAAACATCCTCACCGTGGAACAACTCCTTAGTGGATCTTAAGTTGAGACTAATGGCAACAGTTCTTGAGTGTACCAGTCAAGGAAACCCCTCTGACTGGAATTCTAGTCCTTTTCCTCCTTTTGGAAAAAAATGGTGCTCCTTATATGGCAACGTTGTCCCTTCTCGAATTTACCATTGGTTTTCCAGTTTGGTTATTTTCAACCTCTTTGGTTCTGAATGTCCAAACTACTTCTCAACCTAGTCCTCCACCTAAACAACATTAACCTCAAGTTGATCCTAAAGTTGACCCTTTGCATTCTTCACTTGTTGTTTCTTCATCCCTTTCTTCTTCCTCGCCTAGTGAAAGTCTTGATTCTAGTAACCAGGAAGCTAAGAAGAAGAAGAAAAGGACGAAGAAGAAGCAAAATAAGCAGGGGGCAACCAAGCAACCATTGCTACCAACGCAACTAGTATGGAGAAACCTTCCAATCATCCCTACAAAGCTAAATTCCCTAGCAATTTATATAAGGGTGACCACCTTCTTAGAGATTGTCCTGGTATTCCCAAGGTACTAGAAGTGCTCACATCGGCCTTTGTCGTCAACTTCTGGATATCATGCAAGTGACAAGCCATCAACTAGTAATCATAAGGTTCACGAAAAGAAGGGTAAAGTTAAGCTTCCCAATAAGTTATGCGAAGGGAATCATCCAATTCACCTTTGCCCTTATATGGATGAAGCATCCAAATTGTTGGGAAATCTTATTGTTTCTCAACCACAACTTCCGACTGGCTACCGGAAACTTTCCCTTAATACTCCACTAGTTGACGAAGTGATTGATCAAAATCCGTCTCCAGTCAATCCCACTCTCTTGAACGTGAATCCCATGAGTTTGTTCCCAACCAACCATTGGTAGAGAACATGGTTGACTTGATTCCACCATCCGTTGACCATACCTTTCCCATAGAGAGTGAGTCTCATACCACTCAAGTTCTTCTTGTTTCTTCAAGTTCCAATGAACTAGGGGGGCAATCCTCTCATTCCAATGGCACAAGGGGGCACTCCACCTATTCCCACGGCACAGAGGAGCAATTCTCTCGTTCCCACAGTACAGGGGAGCAGTTCTCCCGTTCCCATAACACAAGCGGGCAGTTCTCTCGTTCCCACGACACCTCCTCCAAGTAGTATGGTCATTTACTTTGATTGGAATCAACTGGCAAGATATCTTCTTCCTCCTTACGAAGTCGACTGGCAAGACATTGCCTTCCTCCTTTCATGCCCTTCCAGATCATAGTATTGGCTTGTAATATGGTTGTACCTAGCACAATTATAGATGACAGCGCGTTTGTTAGTATTTTGTCCTCAACTACTTTGCAAGCTTTAGGTTCTCCACAGCTTGTGCCTGTCACCCAAAATATGTTGCCTTTTAACATAGGAACTAGTCAACTGTTAGGGATCCTTCCTCAATTGCCTATTACTTTGGGAGGAAATATTGTCTATAAATATGTGATGGTAGTCCAAGGCCCTTTGGATTTTAATTCACTCCTTGGGCGTGACTATGTTTAAGACATGGGAGTTGTTGTCTCTTCATTCTTTCGTGTGATGTGTTTCCTGCATGAAGGAAGAATCGTGACCTTTGACCAGTTTTCATTCTTTGGTCCTAATTTGACTCCTAATTAACCAACTTCCCTATACGGTCTTTATATGCAAGTGGTATCTTCCCCGCCACAAGTTAATATTATGTGACAACTCGTTCCATGCCCACATCTGCTAATGATCTAGTAGGTGATGTAGTGCATCACGTACTGAGAGCATTGGCGCCTGATCTTTCCCTTAGATCCCTTAATATGTATCCCTCCCAGAGCATTGTTCTCTCATCTGATGAGAACCTCTTGGAAGCCATGGCCTCCTGGAGGTCATGAGCAAGCTTCCCAGAGCAAAGTTCCTTTTCTTGTCTCAAACTCCTTAAAAAATGAAACAACGTTCTTGGAGCAAAGTTCCTTGTCTTGTGTCAAACTCGTTAAAAAAAGAAACAAGTTTCCCAGAGCAAAGTTTTATTTTCTTGTGTCAATCTCCTTAAAAACTAAAATAAGGTTCCCGGAGCATAGTTCTTTTTCTTGTGTCAAGCTCATTAAAACATGAAACAAGGTTCCCGGAGCAGAGTTCCTTTTCTTGTGTCAAGCTCGTCAAAAAATGAAACAAGGTGTCATGAGCATAATTCTTTTCTTATGACAAGCTCATTAAAAAATGAAACAGATCCCCCTCTAATCTGAATCTTTGACTAAATCTCGTAATTTCCCAGTCGAGTCTTTCACTTAATCTCGTAAATGAACCTTCATTCCATCCACTTGTTAGTAACCGATAATCTACTTACATGAATGAAATGAAGCTTGGGGGCATGTGCCTAGAAACACGTTATTATGTTGGGGACATGAAAACTTATCTCAAGCATAGTTTCCATGTTTCAAGCTTGAGTAAAAATGAAACCAATCACTCTCAAGCATAGTTTTCTTTTTTGCCTCTTTGGAGCTTGTGTAAAAATGAAACCAATCAATTTCAAGCATAGTTTCCCATGTTTCAAGCTTGTCTAAAAATGAAACCATTCTCATCCTATCCCTCGTGATTCCCATTTTTTATCAGCCTATTTCTACCAGATGAGCCTTCATTTTCTCATTCCATCATCACCATTTGCTTGGTCGATCATACACACTTACACTTACCTGTTTTACCCTTTCATAAGGAACCGCTGCAATGAGTGGTCGTATTAGCCAGTGTCTTAACCTTTGCATGTTTTGAACAGTTTCATCATGAACGAAACCAATTTGTACCCTTTATACCACTCGTTCCTCCAGGAGAAGTTTTCTTTTAGCTATTTTCAGACTCCCTAAACATGAAAAGATTGTCAAGCACTTGTCTTTTCGAACTCATTAAAGTAAATGAAAAGACGACTACTCAATATAAGTTTAGCCCTTTTCTAGACTGAGATAGATTATTTACAAAAAAGGAATACCTTAGTCGAACATGGCTAATAGGTTCTCCTCAATATCGTTTTCTGCCTTTTCGAAATCAAAAGACAATTTTACAAAAAAGAACCTTTGGAGTTTACTTTTTCGCCTCTTTTTCAAACTCCTAAACATGAAAAAGAAGTCCAGTTACACCTTCGTTGGACTCGTAAAAACATCAAATAGCAATGGACTCGTCGAACATGACGAAACCAAACCACTCCTTCTCAAGGTTCGTTAAAAATACTCAAAAGGATTCATCTGAAGGATGATCTTATAGATCAAGCATATGTTATCCTCAAGCTTATCAAAAATAAAGAGGTATCGACCAAAAATGGTTGGGGAAATTGGGAAAACGGAATAATTGACCTATTAATGGTAGCAAGTCGCTCTTGATCATGACACTTTTCCACTTCATCTCCATGGTTGTTGGGTTGGAAAATCTACTTGACTTTTTGTTTCACCATACCATGTTAAAAGCCTCCGCATTTTGTTTTGGGTCAATCCTACCAACTCCATTAAGTGTCACCGGTATGTTCGAGAAAAGTCATTTAGTTACTATCTGCTACAATACTCCTAAGCCTTCATTCATGTCAGTCGTTCTTGAACCAATTTCACATCATTATTCCATCTCCAATCTTGAAACCCGTTTCATGTTATTGATGGGGGATACATCAAAGCCCTTCTGCGATGGGTCACTTCCTGTCGGCATCAGCTCATTATCCAAGAAGTTCACCTAGAAACTATCTCTAGTACCTTGGAGCTTGCATACATAAATGGCAAGTTTCCTCGCTTTCGACAACAGGTCTTCATGATTGGCCTTCAACCAGAAGATTTTGTGTGGTGTTCAACGTCAGCTCATCCATTCACACCACATAGATTGTACTATAGTACATTGAGATCCATTAACATCATTGGTGATTCCTCTCACGTCCGTTAACGGCTTACATCATTGGTCGGTAATTAGATGGTGTCTACCATGTTCGACTTCAACTCATTTATTCACATGGTTAGACTCGTGCATGAAGCGATTGAGTGAAAGAGATAAAAGACCCTGGATCTAGTTTCATCCATTCGGGTTGTGTTTAAGGATTCATATCAAATCACATAGTATGATGGCTATGATCATACAAATAGTCATCCGAACATGGGTCCACACTTTGTCATCAGTAGACAAAACTTTTTTATCATTATACATGTAATAAAGGCTTATATGTTGAGCATGGGTATGCCTTCCTCAACAATAATATCATGATGAAAATATGCATTGTAACAAATGATGATGTCGATCAGTTGTTTTGGATCCGGACTTGTCACAAGGTAAAGCAATTCAGTTCTCAACCACTGCTTCTGGCTAGGGGGGCAATCTGTTATAGGCCATTTTGTCACATCAACTCAAGAGTCAAAAGGCCTGCAAACTAGATCAATCGACATCCTTGAACACTTTGTCGTAATCCCTCTACAAAGCCCTAAGCATCTGATCTCCAAAAAGTCAGAGTTTCTGGGATAAATTGCTCAAAAACAGTGTTTTAGCCACTACGCTCCTTGCACTCTTGGCCACCAGCGTTCAGCGCATGTTGCACCGTTATACACTAGCATTGATCAGCACTTGTTGCTCCCTTCTCCAGGTGCGCTGATTCTAGAAATTAAGGAAAATTAAAAAAATCTTTTCGAAGCTTCCTCTTCCATAAGCTTCCAAGGTAGTTTTAACTATCTACCATGGATAAGAGCTTGAATCACATATGATCCTATCTTGGATACCTCACCTCTTATCCTTTGAGCTCATCTTCCCCTCTTAAGTGGATCTCAAGCCTAGATTGGTAAATGCGTAAGAATTCCTAAACTATCATGCTTCTCCTATAAATTTACTGCCTCCAGTAAGGTCTGGGTGGGCTTTTGGAGATTGATTGTGCCCTCATGTTGTTGCTTTGAGCCTAAAGGAGTCATCGCTTTCATACATTAGGGTTGGTGTTGAACTATGCTTTGTGACAAGGAAGGAAAAGTCAACTTGGGGAGACATCTACAAAGTCAGACTTCTATTTATGGTTGTACTTTCTCCTATTTTTGCTAATACAAAGAGCATCTTGTTTTCATATATTTGTTGTGTTATGTTTGCACTCATATATTTCAATGCTTTTCTGACTCACTGAATAGAGATTTTAGATTATGCAACGTGGATTGTGGTTTTTTTGCTTGTTTTATTCTTGTGTGCAAGTTCTAATTATAGCACTTGGAGCTAGAATTGGAGCTTACAAGCGAAGAGGAAAGGAAGACTTGCTACAGATCCAAGGTAGGCTTCTTTCCAATACTTTAATTTCTATAAGCAAAACTTTGAAGTTCTTTGTTTTCTATTGTTTTAGACTAGGCCACTAGGTCGAGCGAATTCACCTTTGTCCTCAATAGTGCAATTCCATATAATAGCGACACATGATAAATTAAAGAAGAAATCATTGGAAGTAATCATCAGACTAGAAGATCCTTGCAAATTCAACATAATTCAATATTGGAGGGAAATAAATTCAGCATCATATGAGCTTACTTATTTAATTAAATTCTTTTAATAGCAACTAGATAAAGATTTTGTACAATGCACTACAAAAACCCTTTCTCAAGCTCCTCAAACAAGTGCATGCCCTTGAATCACTTACCTGAAATGTTTTAGGGAAAAGCCAAGCTTAGAATAGACAATTGAGCCCCCCAGTGTTAAAGGGTCTAACGACCATTAGATCTTAGCTAGGAGATGTTGACCACTCTATGCCAACTACCCTATAGCAGTACACATTTTGTCTAAGGAATTCCATCATGTTCAAGAAGTCAGATATCTAGAATTCATCATCAACATTCATCAGTTTATCAAAGTTGTAACTCCAAATTTTGTACCCTGGTGAACCATTGTAAAAATGATTCTAGTATGTCTATAAATCCATGTAAAACATCTAGGTAAGCTTAAGAACTTTTGCTAATTAATTTCATCCTAGAGAGTTTTTTAACCTCCCTGAATTATGTGTGGTTAACACAAATAATCGGCAGAGTTTTTCTCCCAGACATATACCCCCAAAGTTAGGTTGGGGCTCGGTGGTGATGTCTTAAGTCCTAGTGTATTGATTCTATGTATCTTCATTATACTAGATCATGTCTTGAGTTTCGCAAAATTTGGTTGTCTAAGTGTCTATTTTTTATTATTAAATTTACAGCACGTTAGGAAATTTAATAATTTGGATGTAAATAGTAAAATCAAAAGTTTGTAAAATTGAAGGTGGTTGAGTACTCATAATTAGAACCTCTACAACTCAACTTTGTATCTAGACACCTTTTGAGGGTTGAAATTATGTCTATCCCCTCAAATGATTTTTATTTTTGGGTTTTCTGACAAAAAAAAGCTAACAAATAGTAAGAAAACAGACAAAATTTCAAAATTGAGAGAATAAAATTCTCTCCAAGTGGAAAAGAAATTTTTTGGAGGAAGTGGTCATTACCAAGGAAGAATTAAATTGATAAAACCTAATTCCAAGGCAGGAAAAACCACAAGAAATCCTTTGGCGGAAGAAAAGAATTAATTTTTTAAGAAAAATATTTTTCCTAGGTCAAGTTAACTGAACAAAATTTGTGGGTTGTGTTACCGCTCAAACTGGCAGGGGACCTAAAGGGGCAAATGCTAGACCAAGGGTAACAATGGAGACTTAGCACACTGTCACCTCAACTAAGGCTCCCTACTATTTACGGAATTTCACCGATGCGAGGAGACCTGGTATATATGGAGTCACAAATGAAGGATAGATCAACAACTGGATATATAGTGACCCAAAAAATCCCTTTCTAAAAGAGGTTGAAGAATAGAGATTGTTTGCTTTCTAAGGAAGGTACAATGTCTTCTAGGAGAAGGATGGGAGGATTTGAGGGTTAGGTTTAGTGAATATTACTTGTGAAAGAGTTTCTCAATCCCTAAAATCATTATTGAAATTGGTATCCCAATGGTTCTTGAAGAATCGTCTTTTCAAAGGAATGGGACCACATGAGACCAAGTGGACCCAGCCTAGGTTAGGAGGTAAGAATTTAGCAACCAAGGATATTCGCAACCCAGACAAGGAGGGGGAAAGGATCAAAGAAAGGATTTTCACTTAAAGGTGTTGATTTGATCCTATGAGACACTAGCATTGGCACACCAGGGCAAAGTTTGATCTTGGAGGTAGGGCTTGGCTTGTCTCACAACTCCACCGTCATAATGGCTTCAAAGTTGGAGGAGGCCTTGAGGAGACACCAGCGTAGGGGATGTTGGGAGATTAAACTTTTTGGAGGGCTATTTTGTCGGAAAAATAATGCCCTAGGTGAGCCAACCTAGCTAGACCTAGGATAAGGTGAAAAAGAGTTGATTTTGGGTGACCACCTCTTGGTAGATCAGAGCCTTAGTCTTGGGAGAATGGAGTGTATGATAATATGAATGAGGACTTCACTTCTTAGTCAAGGAAGCCTTAAAACTACCTTGATAGCATTCTAGGGCAAAGAGAAGCAACCTTACATCTTTTATACTTCGACTTGCAAAAGGAGATGGCTTCTCAAGATGAATTCATTGTTAGAATTATCCGTAGGAAATTTCATTCAAATTGCATGGCCCATATATAGAGAGATGTTATATAGAGACAAAATTCCACAATTTAAGCAGTAAATGCATGCAGCAATTAGCCCTAAAAATAGCGAAAATCCCAATCCAATGGGTATGACAAAGTAAAACAAGAATATCATTAAAAGCATGTATTTACATGTAATAGAACATATACAACCATCCACAATTCGACAATAGAGAAGCTCCAAGATAAGATAAACCAAATCCAAACATCAAAATTCATCCATGAAGCTCCAATTCATCCTCCAAGAAAAAGTGCAAAATTCTCAAGAGAGAGAAGAGATCCAATCCAAAGTGATGATGAGCAAATGAACTCATCTCACTTGTATTTATACACTAATGAGGAGTTCGAATTAGTCTCTTTGGCCTACATAAGCCCCAAAAATAAAATAATGTGCTAATAATCTAACTTTTGGTGACAAGCCCACCAAACTAGCTCACAAATGAAATAATAAGCCTCTTAAGAGGTCAGATGATGAATAATACATGTCGTAGGGCCCTCCAAGAGGCCTGATGAGGTCCATAGGTGCCATAATGAAGAATAGGACCCTCAAAGTGATGGAAAAGGGGTTGGCCCCTTGTTCTCCAAACAATAAGCCTGTGGTGCCCCCAGTGGGTATGGGGACACAATAATAACCTCATGGGTCTCCAAATGAGTCGAAGATGCTTGTAGATCATTTGCAAGGGCTTTGATGATGGTGTAGGAGATGTGTTAAAATATGGTATGTTCTATGCTTAGAGCAGTTTACTTATTTTTCTTCTTATTAGCCACATATTAGCAATCACATATACATTAAGTAAAGTGCAGATAGAACATTAAATGATCAATAGAAAACAAGCGAAGACAAGAGACACAAGATGTGGCGGCTATCCAAGGAGAAACCCCAATGTGGGGAAACCCTTTGATCAAATCTTCTTTTATCTTCAATAGTTCAACAAAGAGAAATAGTACAAAATTTGAATTCTATAATTTTCTATCAGCAACAGCAAACCCTAGATCAGCAAAGTCAAACTTGGTCAAACTAGCTGAAATTGACCTCTAAAATACTTGGTCAATTTCCAGTCAACTTGTCCTCGAACAGCCTGAAGAAGCAGCCCTTGAACAACCCCAAAAGTTCAGTCAACTTGCAGCCCTAAACTAGGGCAGTCAACACGGATCGAACCAGAGGTCAGATCACCTCGATTTTTGTGCCAAAACTTGCAGCTTGCCTAGGAGAGACAACCACCCCCAATCCGCATTTCTAAAAGGTCAACGCTTGGTCAACGTTGGTCAAAGAGATGACTTGCTGCCCTAGCGTCCTTCTTTCTGCATCTTCCTTGCCCTAGGACGTCTTCCTTTCAGCCACACATGTGAGAAAGAGATGCTCCTTTTATGCATAGGAGAGAGAGAGAGAGAAGATGAGTGAATTGAATTGTCCAAATGAGGAGAATGCTCCTAGTATTTATATGCAAACATTGAGGTTGAATAGACATGACTGTTGGGCTTCTGAGCCTACATAAGTTTGTTGGTTGACCTTGACAATTTGTCCATAATCAAAATAAATTCATATCTCCATAAATACTTATCGGAATCAGATGATCTTTAGATCAATCCTACATTTCTCAATGAGAGGAATCTAGGAAAAATATCATAAGCCATAAATAAGGCGATCCACATGGAGTTTGGCCCTAGTTGCCAATTTTAACACTCCCTCTCAACTAGGGAGAACTTCATCTACAATTTGTCAGACCGTCGCTGCTATCCATCCATCAAATTCATTGTCTTGTACAGCGTGACCCAACTCTGCTCTCTTTGCTCGAACTATGAAGAAGAAGAAATGATTGAGGATGTATCATACCATCCTCCACTGACCCGAAGTCAGTCTCAGAGTGTAAACCACTCTCATTGATCCCAGATCAGTGGAGGTCATCCTAGCATAGGGAGTATGGTAGATACAGCGATGCGTCCATCGATAGTACTACTATGGCGCCTATCCTCATTTCCCTGCTCA
The DNA here is from genome assembly GCA_000404065.3 of Pinus taeda. Lineage (NCBI taxonomy): Eukaryota > Viridiplantae > Streptophyta > Pinopsida > Pinales > Pinaceae > Pinus > Pinus taeda. Next base: position 52,227 of record APFE030847993.1, on the reverse strand, counting down.
TTGATCAAATGAGAGGTACTTCCCATGAGTCCAAGACTGCATGGGTAGGATGCCTCAACAGGAGAACTAATCATATTGTCCATAGGAGAACAAATCATCTTGTCCAGTGGATGCCACGAAGAACTAATCATCTTGGCCTACAGGAGAACTAATCATCCTGCTCCACAGTCGCCACGGAGAACGAATCATCTTGGCCCACAGGAGAACTAATCATCCTGTTCCACAGTCGCCACGGGGTGTCACAGGGGAAGGTTGAACCTTTACCCTGTACATAGTGCACCACCAGGGGATGGTGAGTCACCCTGTGGTCACATGTCGCTCCAAGAAGTACCTCGCGCCCCAGTGGAGCTCCCAGAGCTCAATACATCATACTCAACCCTCATAAGAGGGTCTCTGAATGACACCAAGTCGTTCTCGGAAAGTCAGGAATTTGACCTTTCCTAGGTGCTTTTTCAAAATGTCGACGACCTGTTCATCTGTACCGATATGTTGGAGCCTTATTGCTCCTCGCTGCACCATATCTCGAATATAGTGGTACCTGATATCAATATGCTTGGAGCGATCATGAAATATGGGATTCTCTGATAAACGGATCCCGCTCTCATTGTCACACAGAATCACGATGGTATCCAATGTAAATCCAAACAGCTCACTGAAGAGCTTTCGCAACCAGACTGCCCCACAGGAGGCCATGCTAGCAGCAATGTTCTCTGCCTCGGCAGTGCTCAAAGCCACCGACTTCTACTTCCTACTCATCCAAGATATTAAGACAGATCCCAAAGAGAAACAGCACCGGGAAGTGCTCTTTAGGTCCACCACACTGCGTGCCCAATCAACATCAGTATACCCAAGTAGTCTCACATCTCCAGCAGTGTATCTCAACCCATGAGTGATTGTGCCACGAAGATATCTCAACAGATTCTTGGCACCAATCCAATGTGAGTGATGAGGCTCAACCATATGTTGACTCAATGTGTTGACTGCAAAGCATATATCCGGACGGGAGTTCACCAAGAACATTAATGCTCTGACGAGTTGACGATACTCTGTAGCATTTTGTAAAACAAGTCTGGTAGCACTCCTACTTAACTTCTTGAAGTCAAGCTCCATTGGGGTAGTTACGGGCTTGCAGTCCACAATGTTGAAACTCTCCAATATTTTCACCACATATTTTCCTTGAGATAGGAAAATCTCCCCTGGTTTCTGCCAAACTTCCAGTACTAGGAAATAGTGCATAAGTCCTAGGTCTTTCATCTCGAACTCAAAAGCTAGCTCCCTCTTACATTCGTGAATGAGAGGGTCTGCACCTGTTAGAAAGAGGTCATCAACATATAGCACCAGTATGAGAGGCTTGTCATCTATAACCTTAAAGTAAAGGTTAGGGTCAGCTTCACTCCTAGTGAATCCCAGCTTCATCAAGTTGCTATCGATCCTCTCATACCATGCTCTAGGTGCTTGCTTTAGCCCATAGAGGGCCTTCTTCAACCTATGCACATGAGATTCTCCGATCATAAATCTCAAATCCTTCGGGTTGCTCCACATAGACCTCCTCTTTGATTGAACCATGTAAGAACACGGACTTCACATCCATCTGATGTAGGTTCCATCCTTGCGAAGCAACAAGGGCTATGATCGAGTGGATGGTGGTATATCGAGGAACAGGTGCAAATATCTCGTCATAGTCTATACCTTCCTTCTGGTAGAAGCCACGAGCGACAAAACAAGCCTTATACTTTTCTGCACTTCCATCAACTGCATGCTTTATCTTGTAAAGCCATTTTGAAGTGACAACTGCTTTGTCCCGGGGTGTGGGGACCACATCCCGAACATCGTTTTTCATAATGGACTCATATTCCTCAATCGTAGCATCCTTCAATACTTGATGCTTGACAGCATCTGTGAATGATGAAGGCTCATTTTGGATGATCGTGCTCATGATGGTCAAGTATCCCTGATCCCTGTTTGGCTTCTTACTTTCACAGAAGGTTCCTCAGGGTGCAATGTGTCCTTCAACATCATCAAGTGTCCCCCTAAGCCATGAAGGCCACTTCCTAGAAAAGGAAGGCTCTTGCAGACGAGGATCAATAAGATCCATAGGTTCTTCCACATCGGGCATCATCTCATCTTCTTTTTCCTTGGGTTCCCCGATGTCAGCTTCTTTAGATCCCCCTAAAGTAGGAAGATTGTCTACCTTGCTAAGAGCCATATCTTCATCAAAGGTGACATCATGACTAATCTCGACTTCCCTTTGACCAACTACATAGATTCTATAGCCCTTAGTATTTTCGCTATAGCCCACGAATATTCATTTCTTTCCAGATGCACCCAATTTATTCCTTTTTTCTTTAGGCACATGAAAATATACAAGACTTCCAAAAATTCTAAAATGAGATACGTCAGGTTTTTTACCGATGAACATTTCTTCAGGAGTCTTGGAACCCAATGCTTGATGAGGGCATCGGTTTTGTACATATACGGCGGTATTTGCCGCTTCGTCCCATAGAAACTTCGGAAGTCTTTGATCCTGGAGCATAGCACAGACAACTTCCACAATTGTACGATTCTTCCTTTCTGCCACACCATTCTATTCAGGAGTATATGGTGTAGTAGTCTCCCTCTTAATGCCAACCTCTTTGCAAAAATCATGAAACTCATTGGATTCATATCCAGTCCCATTATCGGTCCTTAAGATCTTGATCTTCTTTTCCGTTTGATTCTCGATCAAGGCTTTGAAGTGCCGAAACCAGGAAAACACTTCATCCTTCTTTTTCAAGAAGTATATCAAAGTCTTGCGAGAATAATCATCTATAAAAGTGAGGTAATATAAATATCCTCCCAAGGAGTTCACAGGCATCATACTGGATATGTCTAAGTGAACCAACTTTAATATATCGGAGGTCTTGCTTTGGCTTGAGGGGAATGGACACCTTTTGAGATTCCCTTTGGCACATCCTGGACATACACCTTCTTGCTCTAATCTGAACTCGGGCATCCCGGTCACCATTTTTCTTACATCGAGTAGAGCTTTATAATGAAGGTGAGCAAACCTCTGATGCCATAGTTCAGACTGAAGAGATGTGTCACAAGACATGACACCCAACGGACTTCCACCGACCTGATATAATGAATCAACTCGAAACCCAAGAGTAAAAGCATCTTTAAAGTTCTTTTTCCATACACATACCTTGCCATCACTGAAGGCCACCTTGTAGCCTTTGTCTTCCATTGCCGAAATGGACAACAAGTTCTTTTTGAGATCACGTACATATAATACATCTTGTAAGTGGATGGTATTACCCTGATTCAATTGAAGAGTGACATTTCCTACGCCTTTCACGGGATATTTTGAATTATCTCCAAGAACAATTTCCAAGTTGGTTTCCTTCTCTATCAGATTATAGAGAGCTTCTTTGTAACTAGTGAACTGCCTTGAGGCACCACTATCAATAAGCCAATTTCCCAGTGAGTCCGAGGGAGCAGTAGTAGATAGCGCTGCTGGTAGATAATAATATTCATCTTGCTTATTATTAACAGTGTTAGATTCATACCTGGAATTTCTTGCCTTATTGAATGGTTGTCCTCTTCCTTGATTTCTGGCACTTCGTTTACCTCTGCCATTTGACCTACCATTCCTTTGTTTGCCTTGAGAGGGATTTTGGTCATCGACTCGGTGTGAGTCCTTTTTATCAGGGCACTCCCTTGCATAGTGATCTGTTTTATTGCAATTGTAATATCGTCCTTTTCTTCCACCCTTTGGTCCAGCCTTTCCTTTGAATTTAGCCCTAGAATTGTTTCTTCTTTTAGTATGAGAAGAAAAGGCAGAGGGATGACCTTTAAGTATGGGCATTTCTTGCTCTTCCATCCTCGTTTCTTTTTTAATGAATCTAGCCATTAATTCCTCAAATCCAAGAATTACGTTATTGTTGAGAAAAGTAGTCCTGAATATGTACCATTCAGATGGCAGTCCTCCAAGAGTTGTGAGTGTCATTTCCCTGTCAAGAATTAATTCCCCAATATATAAGACATCGTTCTTGATCTCGGTGATCCTTAAGAAATATGCTTGCATACTCTCATCTTTGCCCTTCTTAATTTACTTCAGCTTATTACTAAGAAACAAGACTTGATTTGCATCATTAACTTTAAATAAACTCACCAGTCTATCATAGATTTCCTTGGAGGTGTTCACCACGGAAACATAGGCCACCAAGCACTTGCCGATAGAGTACCGGATGATCTTCCTTGCTTTGACCTCTCCCTTGGTCCATTTGTTCCTAGCAGCAGCGGATGCATTTGATGGAGGCTCAACAATCCCACCTCTCACATAGTCCAACACTTCCTACTCTTCTAATGTTAGATCGAGAGACATCTTCCATCTGTGATAGTCAAACTTCTCACGGAGTTTGTCTTCAGCAGGGAATTGTGTTGAGGACCCCGTGATTTCTTTTTAAGATAGTCTTGCCAACCTTCTCTTCAGTGATTGCTCTTGCTCTTGCTCTTGCTTGGGCTTTGTCTTCACCTCAACTCTGATACCATGTTAAATTATGGTATGTTCTATGCTTAGAGCAGTTTACTTATTTTTCTTCTTATTAACCACATATTAGCAATCACATATACATTCAGTAAAGTGCAGATAGAACATTAAATGATCAACAGAAAACAAGCCAAGACAAGAGACACAAGATGTGGCGGCTAGCTAAGGACAAACCCCAATGCAGGAAAACCCTTTGATCAAATCTTCTTTTATATTCAATAGTTCAACAGAGAGAAATAGTACAAAATCTGAATTCTGTAATTTTATATCAGCAGCAGCAAATCCTAGATCAGCAAACTCAAACTTGGTCAAACTAGCTTAAATTGACCTCTAAAATACTTGGTCAATTTCCGGTCAACTTGTCCTCGAACAGCTTGAAGAAACAGCCCTTGAACAGCCCCAAAAGTTCAGTCAATTTGCAGATTTCTAAAGTCAACTTGCAGCGCTAAACTAGGGCAGTCAACACCAGTCAAACCAAAAGTCAGATCACCTCGATTTTCGTGCCAAAAACTGTGGCCTACCTAGGAGAGGCAACCACACCCAATCCGCACTTCTGAAAGGTCAACACTTGGTCAACACTGGTCAAAGGGATGACTTGCTGCCCTAGCGTCCTTTATACGTCTTCCTTGCCCTAGGATGTCTTCCTTTCAGCCACACGTGTGAGAGAGAGAGAGAGGCTCCTTTTATGCGTAAGAGAGAGAGAGAAGATGAGTGAATTGAATTGTCCAAATGAGGAGAATGCCCCTTGTATTTATATGCAAACGTTGAGGTTGAATAGACATGACTATTGGGCTTCTGAGCCCACATAAGTTTGCTGGCCGACCTTGACAATTAGTCCATAATCAAAATAAATTCATATCTCCATAAATACTTATCGGAATCAGAGGATCTTTAAATCAATCCTATACCTCTCAATGAGAGGAATCTAGGAAAAATATCAGAAGCCATAAATAAGGTGATCCACATGGAGTTTGGCCCTAGTTGCCAATTTTAACAGGATGCCACATCATCCTACAAGTCCTGGTCAACTTCCAAGTGCATGGTACATTTGTGGGGTCGACTAAGCAAAGCTGAACCAGGTGCATCTTCTTTGTCCAATAGGTGAATCTCGAGCATCTTTCAACATCCTTAGGGATCCATGGACTGTTGTCTACTACTGTGGAGGCCCATGGATCTCAACACACAACCTACATGTGCCAACATAGCCCTCTAGAAGATTAAGACCCTGTATAGGGAGACTAAACCCATGATGGAGCCTATCTACAATCCTGCATAAGTTCCAATGCAGGGCCCCTAGCCTTCCAATACAACAAGTCATTAGAGAAATCGAGTAAATGAGCTTACCAACCATAGACCACAGGTGGGGACTTCATAATGGCATGTCCTTCCATAATGGGCTTCTGGATGTGCCAATGTCTCCTAAACTCCAAATGGGGTTAATCAAGTATCCTATTAGTTGGTTTATGCTTTTAAAGGTGGTGGCATGTGATAGATAGGTGAATGAAGTAGGGGATGAGGAGGGGCAGCCTTGGGCCATATGCTGGGGTGAATGGGTAGCTAATAAAATGGAAGCCCACACTTGGATTTATAATGTATAGGAGGGAGAAATTGTGGTACATGAGATGCCCCGACCTTGATTTTTCCACCCTTCTTTATATGCCTTTTATGATAATTCTTTGATTAATTGCTCGGGGATCAAGGGGGAAGAGCATGATGTATGGGATATAGTAGTGAATACCCCTTTTAGGGTAAGGGTGGTTCATTGTCCACTAGGGGTTGGGACAATCATGGGTTCCTATATGATGAAGGAGACTCATAGAACCTGTAGGAACTAGGGTGATGGTCATGATGATGGGGTAGAGTTCATGTATTGGCTTTTTCCCACGTGCTAAATGTGTTTGTTCCAGCCATCTTTTGCATTTTGTGATACATTTTCCTGTTGAATGTGGCCTCTGAGGCATCATTCCGGGCTTGACCCAAGGTGTGGGAAAGGGGAAGGGGAAGGGGCGAGCTAACCCTATGTGGACCCAGTGGAGGAATGTGGACCCGTGTGGGAGAGATGACAAATAAGGTAATAATGAGTGGAAAGGGGGTAATATATGCGGATAAGGGAGTGGGACCACGCAACCAAACTCAAGGTTTCCCATGAGATACCATCCCTAAAGCCAAATGGTTAGTAAAAGAGTTCCCATGTGACTAGAATCTAAGGTTAATATCCAAAAGGGGTCTAGGGAACAAGAGCACAGACCTATCCCATTCTTTCTGTCAAATCCCCCCACTAATCAATGCCTAGAAGTGTCCATGATAAGCAAACTACAACACTTAATTACCAAATGACAAGGCATACCTTTAAGTTCGGGAGGCCCACCTTCAAACATATGATCATGGCACATGGGTGAGAGACCACATGGCTAGCTCAAGTGGTAGAGAAATGGCACGATGAGCTAGCTGGTGGCTGCTGCCGGCTGAGGACCATCTTGGAGAAAAAAAAATCTCCTAGGGATATCACCCACAAAATGGTGGGTAACCGATCCAAAAGAAGTCAAATTTGCAAGGTCTTTCATCTAGGGAAAAATCAATTTTCTTTTTCTTAAATTGAACATATGGACCAAGGTTATTAGGTCAAAAATGATTTTTTGAGGAAAAATATCAGAATAATATTTTTTGGACCAGGAAAAAAGGGAATTATTATAGAATTCGAATTTCTTCATCAAGATCAAAAGACAGGATTTAATTTTGGCATGGATCAAGCAACAACTAGTCGTTATACTTTAGGATCAAGTCAAAATTGTGCAACTTCTTGGACCTAGTCATTCTCCACTTGGAGGGGGGCATAGATCTCTCTATTTTTCTATAAATTGACCCTGAGGCTCCTCATTGTAACATCTAATCTTTGGATGGTGTACTAGCTCTAAAGCTTTGTAATTTTTCTTGATTAATAAAAGCAAAGACTTTGGGGATTATACTACAGTATTCTTCTCAGCTTATTATGGTAATGTATTGTCATATGTTTATAATTTCTACCTGGTTTTGAATGCTTGTTAAATTCATTAGCCATTTGGATCTATAGCTACTTGTTTGCATCTATATTTGGATTTGAGCATTGTTGATTAATTAGACCTAGTGAGTTCTTACTTGAATCTCTAGGGCTTCTTGTCACTATGTAAATTATTCCTTTTGAGCTTTAACAAGTTTTGTCGAAGTTGTTTTGGTAGAAATATTTTCGAAGCAGATATCGACAACTTGGGGAAATTCTTGCTTGAATCAACCAAGTAATCGAGTTGGGCATTTGGGGAAGTTTCTTGCTTGAACCACTCATTTACTTTGCACATAATGACTGAGAACTTGTGGTCGACATCCTAAGGGCTTGATTGTCCGAAAGTTTTAAATGGAGTTTTCTTAGTTCTCCATCCTAAAGAAACCCATATTAATTTTCAAAAAAAAACCTATTTAAGGAGCTATATTTGACTTATTCGCTATTTAAGAGCTAATCCTAGTTTGAAGTACTTGTCAATAATATATATATATATATTTGAATATTTTATTAACTTTGTAAATATATTTTCAAAATCTTCGATTTTAAACTTTGCAAACATATACCTTTATTAACCCTTATGTACATGATTCATTGTATATATATTCGTGTAGCTATTTTGTGATCTTCGCAAGTCTAAAAAAAGCGTAGGGTTTCAAGGTTATTTTGTTTTGCAGGCTAGATCATCAAAGGAACCGAGTGAAGAAGTGGGGCTTAGCCCTCACCCAGTCTCATGACTAGGGTTTGGAGGCTAAGCATTGTTATTTTAAAGGGTCGTCTTACCTACAACCAACCTTTCTTTGAGGGCCGCAAGCTCTTGGAGTCATTCCTAGCCACATAACGAAGCAAATCTCGCACTACTTGCAATTTTATGCCATATGAAATTATTTTTGAGGGTTATAAGGCAGTCATTTGACCTTTAAAATATTACTAAGACATCACAGGAATCTGAAGCCTTTTCTCACCTTAAATTAAAATCTATGACGACGACTTTGTAAATAAATTTTGATATTGAAAATTCTCACTTGGGTACTGTTTTTTTTGCAAAGCATAATTTCTTTGTTTTTTGACTAGACGTATGCTTTACCACCAATGTCTAGCCCAGTCACAACCTTTAGGAGATTATTTAAGATAGTTTCAAACCCTTTGGGTCCCAAAACCCTCACTCTATTTTCTGATCCAAGATCTTGGAGGAACTTTTTCAGGAAGGCCACAACTTTCTCAAGCTATTCATCTGGTGCCATTTTAAATAAATTTTCTTTAAAAAATCTTGGAGCAAAATCATATTTTCAAGCTTAAATTATGATTGTAAAATTTATTTTGAGCAAAGCCGCAAATCTTTAGTCCAAGAGCCCTTTGGAGGCTACTTCTTGCTCTTACAATCTATCATTTTCAAACGGTTTTTATTTTATATTTTTTTTTGAGGACCCTATCTCTTCAGATTTATTATTTTGGTGAGGCTATAAAGTTAAGAGGCATGTTCAAAGCCATTCGAACACAAGAATCTTTGACAATAATTCATTGCGCAGAGAGCCCAAAGAGGCTTGATCATTTTTCTTGGTGTCAATATTTAACCATTGAAATTTTTCTAAAAGGAATCTACAATTTGAAGGATAAAAATCATCTTTGGTGTCAGGGTCCTTTTTTACTTGGACATATTAAGAAACTGCCCAAAGTTTTAAGGATTCAAGCATTTAAGGAAATTTACCATAAAGCTTTTTATATTTTTAAGTGAAATTTTTTAGATCTATTTTTGGCTTGGCTGTAAGCCTTTTGGAGGCATTCCTCTCTCTTGACCGTGAGCTTTTCTCTAACATTATCATTTTGCAAAAGTTGTTTTCCAAATTTCAAGTATTTTCATCGTAGTAATTTACCATCCTAGTAGCAACTTGGGACTGGAAGACTTTAAAAGTTTTTATCGCTTAGACTAAGAACCTTTGAGGTTTCTTTCTAGACCGTAATATTTTCTTGTAGCATAGAATATCTAGAGGACTGTGTTTTTATTTTGAAGGGTCATGAGCCTTTTTGGAGCAAAGTTTCTGAGCCTTTGCTAGCCACACTTTTGAGTTTGGAAATTGACTCTTTTGAGGTCCTTTGTGTTAGAAAATCAAAAAGGCAAAAAGATTTTCTTATGTTGATAATTACTTGTGATATCTTTGTGTTCTTATTCACTTTCTTATGTTCTTCTTTTATCTTTGTTTCATCAAGCAATAATCGAAACAAAATACAAAGATCAATGAGACCATATGTAGGTACTCAGCCAAGGCCAAAACCCCTCTATAAGGGAAAACCCAGTCAAACTCTTCCACTAATAAATTCAAGTTGTGATAGACCAAGACCCTAGACAAAAAGACCTTCCTCCTCCACCAAGTTAGCCCTTCCTTCCAGTAGATGATTTTTCCCAAAGTCACCAAGTGTCAGCTTCTCAAATGCAGCTTCAACCCAGAATTTTGACCTCCCAGCTTCAAAACTTCGACCCAACTTTAGGACTGTAGTTTCGGCCCTTCCAACAGCTCAGCAACTTCACACATGTGAGGAAAGAGAGAAAATTTTGACTTCTTGTTTCTTGAATTTCATACTTTTTCTTGTCCCAGAAATTGCAGATCGAACTTATTGAGTGAGTGCTCCAAATGAGGTCGAGTTGTTGCCTATATATAGGATATTTTGCCCCTCAATTAGATCGACTTGTCCAGTTTGAGGCCAACTTGGTGGAGGAGGCCTAGAAGACCTAATTTACATCAAAATAAATTTGTTTCTTGATTGACAATGCCCAAGAAGGGTCTTTAACATTATGATATGGACAAGGATACTTGACATAAACCCTAGAAGCCTACAACGGAGACTTTGACTTATGAACCATTGACCCAAGCACGAAACCCATGCTTTAGTAAGTCAATTTCTTCAATAATAATAAAAAAAAACAAATCTTTCTTTTGACAAATACATTACATCATGACTCAAATACAATTATAAAGACTAACACTAGTTACATTCTCCAACACTCCCTCTTAACTAGGGAGGTTTCCATAATTACACATATAAAGTTTCCTAATTGAAGCAATTGCATTTGTCATCCAACATTTTAGATCTCGTTGTGCATCCTTAAAATTTACCTCCAAGCCTAAGCTTGGTTGAAAGAAAGTTAGGGCCGCCTTTTGTTGAGAAATCTAGGGCATCATCAATTAGGTGATTTCTCTTAATTAGTAACTGCTTGTGAGTGTCTTTTACTTCATTAGATTAGGATCTTCTTTCTGCTTAAGTTATTAGTGTTCTTCTTCATCAAACAGCTACCAATGCATGAACATAAATAGACAAGAGACACAGGATGTAGGCTATCTGCCAAGGCCAAAACCTCTCTCTTTGAGAGAAAAACTCGCACGAATTCTTCTTATAGAGATTCCAATTGATGAATACCAAGACCAAAACCCTTGACTTATTTGCCACTCCAAGACCAAGACACAAGTCCTCTTCCACCTTCTCGTTTACTCCCTCTAGGTTCCTTCTACTTCAGATTTCGCACTACATGAGATCATCATGGTCATGTGATGGCACTGAACTGAGGTCACTATAATGGTACCGAATTATGTGGTCACTGAGTTTATCAAGGATACCAAACCTCTCCTTTAGCAGTAGCACCAAATCCTGAAGTCACACCACTGAACCATAGTCATTGTTCTTTGAGGTAGCACGAAGACCTTCTTCATGTAATAGCACCAAGACCTTCATGTAATAGCACCGAGACCTTGTCACACACTTGTGACCTTCTTTTTGTCGTGGCACCGAATTCTCTTTGTTGTGGTGGCACCAAACTCTCTTTTCTGTGAGACAGAGATTACAACAAGATCCTTAATGTGATATAGCACCAAGACAGTGAGGGGATGTCACTGTGGTATCACCGAAACTTTTAACTGTGATATAGCACTAAGATTTCACATCTGAAATAGCACTAAACTAGAATTTGATAATATCGAAACTGAACTTATCTTTGTACCTTTATTTGAGCTCCTTGCCTCAACTGTCAAGCGAACTTGTCTCTGTTGTAGATACTCAAATTGCAGAGGAGATCCGAATTGCATGATTGTGGAATAGGCCAAGCTGCCTGTTTATAGTAGTATGTTCATGTAATTAGCCAACATGATCATATGAAGAGTCGTGTCTCTAATTTAGGTGAGCCGACATGAGTTTTGAATTCCATCTTAACGCTAACTTGAAGAGGGATAACTTGTGCTTGTCTTGGAGGGCTATTTTGACAATTCACTTATATACATTTGTAACATGCCCAAGAAGGGTCCTTCATAAATGACATTGACTCATATTGACTTTATGACCAATCCTAATGACACACAATGGGAGTCATAATAATAAAAAAATCCTTGCTCATGAAACCCATGAGACAAACATTACAATAATAATTTTATTTTTCTTCTTTACATCAATTACATAAAATCATAATTACACATGTCATTATGAAGACCGGACCTAGTTACACTTTTCAACACCGTTTTCATCTAATTTATGAAGTTCAGACCCACACTTGTGGTTAACACGATCTCCTTGCAATCATTAGGGCCAAAGTCCCTTCAGCATCGAAGGCACTCGAGTGGTTAGAAATCCAAGGAAGGTATCATTAATAGAGTCTGTGCTATCTTTCCCTGAGTTTCTCTCCACAACTTACATTTGAGACTAGCTTCAAAACAATTGAGAAGAGTGTTTCATCTACATTAGGCATTTTAATTAAAATCAACCAAGATTTTGCACCTCACCTAGTTTAGTTTTGCAGTTCATCCTTCTAATTTTTCATCTCTTGTGGCATAGCTATCATTGTGGGCATTATATCTTCCTTGGAATATTATATCATCATTCTTGTACTCATCTTTGGTTATATTTCTCATTGTCTATTTACGTTGTCATTCTTATCTTGAGCATTTTCTTGAAAGTACAAGCTATTTATGTTGTGCAAGTTATTTTTTTTATCTACTCATATTTAATATTATGCCATTTCTAACACTTCTTGTAGCATTGTTGTTATTGTAATTTGAGTATCTATTTCTTAGCAAGTACAGTCATTTACATTAAGCATTATTGAAGGCACTGTTACCCAACACCTGTGGGTAGTGTATATGGGAGAAAAAATTTCTCCTAGATGGGTTAGGTCTATGTTCTTGTCTCCATTGCCTAATTTTGTGGTTACCCTTGTATTCTAGTCCTGTGGGATCTCCTTTTCTGGCCATTAGTTTTAGGGTTGGCACTTCATGGGAAATCATGATTTCGGTTGTGTGGTCCTGCTTCCTGATACCACCTACATTACTCCCTTTCCACTTATTTGAGCCCCATTCATCTCTTTTCCCATCCGGGTCCACATAAGGTTAGCCTCCCCCTCCCTTGTCCACATTTGGGGTCGAGCCTGGAATGATACCCCAGAGGTTGATGTAGCTAAAAATAAAGTTAAAAAAGCATAATATGGCCACTCTCAACAGGAAATGTACCACAACATGCAAAAGATGGTCGGAACATTCAAATTTAGCACGTGGGCAAAAGCCAAACATGAGCTCCACCCCTTATTCATGGCCATCACCCTGGTTCCTATGGGCCCTTGAGGAGCCCCTTCATTAAGGAACCCATGATTGTCCCAACCCCTGGTGGGTGATGAACTGCCCCACCTCAAGGGGGTATCCACTGCTATATATTACACATCATGCTTTCCATCCCCTGGAGCCCCGAGCAATTATGAAGAAAAATCAATAAAAGGCAAAAGGAATATAAAGAAGGATCGAAAAACAAAGCCCGAGGTAACTCATGTACCATGATTTGCTCTCTCCTACACTCATATGCCCAAGTGTGGGCTTCTCTTATTATAGCTACACATGCACCTTGACATGTGGTTTGAATGGTTCCCCTGATCCCCCACTCCATTCCATTATTATATCACTTGCCACCTACCTCTTAAAGGATGTACTATGATCATGCCACCCCCTTTAGAGGCTAAAGCCACCTAATAGGGCCCTTCGTTAACTCCTTATTGAGCTTGGAGACACTTGTACATGCTAAAGCCCACTATGGAAGGGCATGACACCATGAAGTTTCCCATTGATCCCATGATTTGTAAGCATTATTACTTGATTATTTTAATGATCTGTTGTATTGGAGGGCAAGGGAACGCATTGGATCGTATACAAGATTGCAAGTGGGTCTTCATTAGGGCTTAGCCTCCCTATACGAGGTCCTAGACCTCTAGAGGGCCACATTGGCACTTGTAGGGTGAGCGTCGAAAGTCATGGGCCTCCACCATAGCAAATATTACTTCATGGATCCCTAGCAGCATTCATTGATTGCTTGTATTCCACCTTTTGGATGAGGATGATGCACCTAGTCCACCATGCCCAATTGGCTCCACAGTTGCACCATACACTTGGTAGATGTTTCGGGATGCCTCCCACTGGTGAGGGAGGATTTATGTCATTGCTCCAACCCTTACAGATGGTCTACGGGCATATTTGATCCATTGGGAGACCCATGAGGATGTCCATGTGCCCCCACACCCACTTGGGAGCACCACAAGTTCTTAATTGGATAACAAGGGGCCAACCCCTTGTCCACTATGTTTTGAGTCCATTTCTTCATTATGGCACTCCTTGGACTTCATCAAGTCTCCTCAAAGGCCCGATAACTCACTTTGTTGATCATTCGACCCTCTCGATAGGCTTATATTTACATTATTGAGCTATTTGGTGGGCTTGTCACCAAAAGTTTTATACTATGCACATTATTTTATTTGAAGGGTTAAATTAGGCCTAATTAGCTAAATAGAAAATTCATTAGGAAGTGTATAAATACAAGTGTGATGAATCATTTTGATCATCATCATTGGGATTGGATCATTCTCTCTTGTGAGATTTTCACTATTCTTTTTGGAGGACGAAATTGGATGAATGGGTGAATTTTGATGTTTGGATCTATCCATTTTGTCTTGGAGCTTCACTATTGGCATATAAGGATATTGAATATAATTTTTCTTACATGTAAGTACTCTTTTAATGTTATTTTGTTACTTTCTTGTGTCACATGCATGTTGCTGGGGATTTTTGTTGTACTAGGCTGAATTTAATGCTTTTCTTATATGAAATTGTGGAAATTTGTCTTTTATAGCAGTGCATCACTGTCATGGGCCATGTATGAACGAGTGAATGTTCCTAATTGTCATTCAAAATTGTTCTAGAGGCCTCCTTGACTAAGTGAATTCATTCCAAGCATTGAAACATCCTTGACTCCATTTCTCCCAAAGGATTAGGCATTGATCCTCCATCGGTGATCACCTAAAATTATATTTTTCTCACCCTTCTCTCTTCCTTTCTAGGCCTCGCCTCCATAGGTGACCTAGGGCATCGTTTTTCTCAGAACTCACCCATCAAAAAAATTCAATCTCTTGCCCTCTATTGCATTGTTGTGTCTCCTAGGAGCCCTCCAAATTTGAGGCAATTCTAACAGTGGGACCTTGAGATATTCCAAGCCCTAGTTTTGAGATCGATTCTTGCCCTTGCTTTCCCTTGCTAGTGACCTCATTGGGATCATTACATCAAAATTAGTGAAAATTTCCCTTTTGATCCCATTCTCCCCCTCAATTAGGTCAAGAACACCTTTGATTGATCAACTCCACCCCCTTGGCCTAATTCTGGGTCTACTTGGTCATGTGTGGTCCCACAGCTTATTGAAACTAATTCCATAAAGGCCACTTGAAAACCAAGTTTCCACAAAGGTTTCTAGGACTAGGTTCCTCCTTGATAAGTCTCATTCACAAACCCTAGCCCTTGAAACTCCCTTGGTCCTTCTTAAATAGCCTTACACCTTGCTACTCAAACAAGCAAACCATACAGTTGAGTCTCTCTTGTGAATAGGCCTTAGGAATCACTCCTTATCCTCTTATTGATTCATTTATCTAGAGATTCCCTTTACACCGGGTCTCGTCCTGTCAGTGAAAGTTCGTAAAGAGCAAGGAGCCTTCGTTGAGTTGACAATGGGCTATCACTCCATTGTTGCCCTTGACCTAGCAGTTGCCCTTTTAGGATCCCCTCCTAGGACCCCTGCTAGTTTGAGCGGTGACAGGCACTAGTCTACATTTGCATCTTGTTTTGCCTCATTGATCTTAATTGCACTTATCTTAACAAACATTGCTCATAATTTCTCATACTTGTTCTAATTATCAACCAAGTTAACTCTAATAATAATTTGCCTTGCCCTTAAAGTCTCCTAGAAATTGTTGTTGCAACAAATTTCCCCCTTCCATCTACCCTTAAAGACTACCCCCCTTGACTTAGCTAGGAGAGAGTCTAAACAAACTGAATAGGGATTCAGAGTGACAGTCTATGTTCTGAGTGTTACGCCTTAGGTGTACACTTTAATCGACAACAGGACACACTAAAGGATTTTGTACGATCATATAGCAAGAATGAAAAATTCTAGGAAGCAACCATCAGCATACAATGTGATCATGATGAATTTAAAAAAACCAAAATAACTTAAAAACAATTATATGTACACCAACATTGCTACAATAATTACCTCAATCACAGGCACTCCCATCAATCTCAGAAGCTTTTTACAATCCTCATTATGTTGCTTTGTCACCTGCCAGGATCAAACATAAATGAATGCTGGTGATTCATTGGATGAGTTATAAAGATTCGCCACTACAGTTCCATGAAATTAAAAACAATAAATACCTGCAAAACTGCCACTTGAACATTATTTATACACAACTCTAGAATGTGATACACCAACATTCTACTATAAAAGCATAACTATTACACAGACTGATCAGTTTCAATTCGGCCAATAAATGCATAGAGGTTTGTGACAATACAGTTCAATTGCTAAATAAAGAAAAAAAAATGTCTATTATACAAGAGGCGAGAAACCCATGCTTAGCAAAAAAACAAGCAGTTGTTAATGATGAGACAATTTTGATGGCATTCAGGTCATTTTCATTGTGAACCCAAATACTTGGATTACAAAATCACTGTGTATGAACCATTGATTTTCACTCTCATAATTAAGTTATTAACAATAATCCATGTAAGCGTGATTTAAAACATAACTGTCAAAAGTAAATAGCAAACTTGCAAAGTCAATAGGCCCTTCTTAATCCAGTGCCACAGCAACGTTCTCCTACACTCCTTTTGGGTCCTGTTAGCGCTGAATTTTCCCCAGCAGATTCAAGTGTCAAGTTCCAGAAAATTCATTAGTTCATTGGAGATAAGGAGGCACTGTTTTAAAGCCTGTTGACATCATTCAGCAACAACAATCCATGAATGCAATCATACCTAGCATATGGTCATAGATCCTTGTTAATTAGATTTGAAAACTGGACAGGAGTTTCTTGCAAGTAGATCTAGATGACGCATTCACAGAACAGGATTACATGCCTCCCAGTGCATGGTTGGACAAGTTTACAGTTACAATGGAGTATAAAACTCACTTTTATATTTGATTGTTCAAGTTTGAAATAAAAATAACAGTAATTATAAAATTGAATGATGATTTACATAAATGGTGGTCTTGGCTTTTAAATGCTTCTGGTGACCCTTAAATCATGTCTGTATGATCGTACCATCTAATAATTACACAAGACTTAAATCATAACCAACATTCGATACTCCTTTATTTATATATGTTATTTTATATTTATAACATCATTTCCTTCAAAACTTCTAATCCTCGAGTCATTGATAAAAGAAATATGTAGAACTCTATACCACACATTTCACATTTTGGATATATTCTAATGCCTCCAAATCTGGTAGATCATATTAACCAACATGTATATATTTCCTTTGGCATCAATGGCTAAAAGCATAGAGCCCCAGGCATTCCACTAGCATTCTATATGTCCTCATACCTACTGGACACTCTGTTGTAAATAGTTTCTCAGGAATGGGCTGGCAATGGCAACCCAGCAAGGCCCCAATGCACATCTATTGGGGGATCCTTTGGTAACGCCAGTTCAGGATATACTACACCAAAATCTGCAAACATTCTGTAGCAGCCATGTAAGAGTTGACGTACTGTGAACCCACAACGCTGTGCAAGCAATCAGTGAGAATGGTGATTGGTATGTCACGGTGAGAGGGACATACATCAAAAACTTTGGAGTCATCAAGGCTCCTCATCTGCCCCCACAATTCATCCCCAATAAGCTGACTCTCCAGGGGGTAGCCTATAAATGGAGTCAGTGCATCACTCTCCCAAGACAAGGAAGCATTATGCTGTCCTTTGTCTTTCTTTATAAAGCCATACGGGATTAAGGATGTAAAGGATGTGATTGCAGAAGTGAAGCTTCCGCTGCCTTCCACTCCGACAAAAAATGATTTTGAAGGCATAATCCTTTAAATATAATCAGTCGCTGTTGTCATGCCTGCAAATGCAAGTGACCATACTAGAACAGACTCTGGAAGGAAAATAAGCATATAGGAGAGCAACACCATTGGATATCCAACCTTCAGGATGGGCAGCAGCAATGGGGGAGGCTAGGACAGGAAAAAAAAGCAACTGGAAACGGAGAGACTCGAGAAAGAAGCCAGAATGAGAATAGAGAAAGAAGTTGAAGCTCTAAGGCTGGAAAAGGAAGTTGAAGATTTAAGACAGCAGAAAAAGGCAAAGAAACCAAAAAGGAATGAGGATTTAAAACTGCCTCGAGACGAAGCTTGAAAATGGAGAGAAGAAGAAGAAGCACAGAGAAAAGGCAAGAGGAGCAGGAGAATCACAACCCACAGACACAGAAACTTCTCATCCTAAAACCTCATATGGAACCCAAGGCCATCCATCACAGAAGGCTACTTTCCTCTAGGTAAACTTGGCTTGGGAAAGTTCGCCCCTTCCAAATTCAATGCAGTTGCAATTTTGGATTTGTTTGTGTTTGACAAAACCAAAGATCCGGTAGTGAAGCAATCACACAAAAGGTTCAAACTAGCAGGAGTTTCGAATCTCACAGTCACAACCAAAACCCTATTGGTGGCAAATACAAGAACCAATTCCATTGCCACAACTTCTATAAGGGTTTCCCTTTCCCAAGCTTTGGAATTCAAAATAAGAAGCATAGCAAAGGAAACTGAAGAATACAATCAAAAGATAGACCAACTGAAACCAGAGGTAGCTCCCTATAATGCAAATATGACCAACTTGTCCGAGATCAAGGCTTGTGTTTCTTTAAGTCCATGATGAACCTGATATGACTCAGCGGCTGATGTACGCCAACCTTCACGAGTTCCAATGTCATGCAACTCAATTCCTAGCCTACCTAGAAAATATCAAGGATAAAAAGGTACTGCTATATGGAGTGATGGCATTGTTGTCATTGTTGGCAAAGAAGCAGCAGCATGGCAAAGCATGGCTAAGGAGCTGCAGCAAGCATGTATGGTTGTGATCAAGGCAAAGAAGCAGCAAAAGAGAAGCAAAAGATGAGATGGCAATGGAGCAGCAAGGAAAAGAAGCACGAAAAAAAGAGGTGATGGTAAAGGAGCAGCAACAAGGCAAAGAAGAAGGAAAATGCATAGACTGGTTTTGTCGGAGAAAATTGTTGTGATGCATGGCAAGACTCCATGACAGCAAAGGAAAGGCTGCTGAGACAATGACATGAAGAGGTTGTGATGCAAGTCCAAGGCAAAGGCGAAGATGTTGCAGAGATTATTGTGATGCATTAATAGAAAATATTGCTATTGATCATGAGAAATGAATGCTCAATTATATAGTCACATGTTATTCCTATAATGTTATGTGATGATGGCAATATGTTGATGAATTTAATCGTTACATGTGGATGAAAAATAATATTGGGCAGAGCATTTATTTTTGTGTTCTAATATTCAAAATATGAAGATTTTGGAAACGAATGAGTGTAAGGCAAAGAGTCAAGCCTGTTCACTTCATATTCTTATGTGGGATACAAACAGCCAGCAAACTATCTTTATAAAAGATGTGATTTTGGAAGGCAAGGTTCAGTTAGAGAGTTGGAGAATGTGTGAGAGTTGATTGAGGTGTTATGCATTAGTTACCTGGCACATATGAAGCTTATGTGAAGCAGATTTGAAGGGAAGAAGAGACAGAAATGAATATAGAGATATGCAAAATTTATGACCACGTAAGCCAGCGCATTGATGTTTCTTGTTTGTATCAGGGGATTGCAGTCTCCTTTCAAGTAGTGGCTTGATAAATATCAGGTTGGAGCTTGTTGAGGTAGGAGCCTCCTATGGGTTGTAGCCTACAAAAAACGTATGGGAGTCGGAGCTATTGATTTGGGGTATCATCGGACGTGCTCTAGGCCTCAGATTTTGCAGAGAGGCTTGGGCACATGCATTCCAAAAACCAAGAAACTGTTTTGGGAAATTCCACCCGGAGACTATTTTATTAAAATAATTAATATTTTTAAGGGAGTTCCTAAGTCTAAACTTCCGAAAATTAAAATATTAATGGGTATCAATCTAATTGTGGGTGTAACTTCTAGAAAAAGACAGAGATAAAGTCAAAACGATTTGAACCTTCGATTAGGAGTTAATCTAGGTCGTTGGTTGTCCATCAGGAAGATATAAGAAGGGGCTTGAGGGTCATTTGGAAAACACACCAAGAGAGATCAAGAAATCTATTTTCTGAAGTGAGAAGCTCTCAAGAGGAAAATTCGATTGACGAGATTTCTTGCAGTTGAGGGGCAAGGACAGCTTCCGGAGAGAGAGTGATTTTCTCAGCCGGAGAATCATCAGCAAAGACAGCCAGAGAGTAATCCAACAGTGTCAGTGTTGAGCCAGAGGGGCTGACGCAGGGGTAGCGCAGAAGCCAGTGAGGAGTCCAAAATTTGCAGAGGGAATTCAAGTTTCAGAAGCCGAGCGCCGTGGTGTGAGACCGGGAGGCAAAAATCGAATCTCTTAGGCAACAAATCGACCAACCAGAGGATTGACACAGTCCCCAGAGTGCTTGATGCTAGGCTGACACAAATACTGCGCAGAGGCAGCCAAAAACGTTGGGGTCAATCAGTCTCTAGAAGACCTAGAGACCGAGATTCTATAGGGAAGTTGTGAAGGTGAAGTATAAGAGACTGAGACCGAGTTTCTCTAGGAGGAAAGGCAAAAAAAAGAAGAGTTAGAACATCGAGGTGGGTGACAAGGTTCTTGGAAGGATACTATAGTCAAGGGTTTGAGTCATGGTCTTGGTACTTACCAATTGAAGATCTAGAAGAAGAATTTTATCGAGTATTCCTCTCAAGAGGTGAGAGGTTTTGGCCCTAGCTGGAGAAGCCTATATAATGTGTCACTTGTCTTTATTTATTGATAATTGTCTTGATGAAACGAACACACTAAGAAATATAATAATTTAAGAAGTAAAAACATATCACAAGCAATTATCAAGCAGAGAAATTGTTGACATTGAATGCCCTAGATTTTTCAACACTGATAGGGTCTGCACAAGGATTGAAGAAAGAGAAGTTTGGAGGAGTTAAGGGTTGGAGAAGGAAGGTAGTTCGGGAGGGAATTTTGCAGGAGACTTAGAGGCATTTGAATGGAATTTTTGGGCACTAATCAACAGAGCAATTCCTGAAGTGCATACAGCCAGCCAGTGAAGGGCAATTTGCACTTTTTAAAGGCTTCCGAGTCAACTGGAGTCAACCCATACCCTTTTTGGGTTTTGTGGGTTTGGTGAGACGAGGTCAGAGGTTTATTGCAAAAAATTTTGAGCAGTTTTGAGGGCAAAAACTCCAGTTCTATTCCACCAGAAGATTGCAAAAGTTCCTAGGCAGTGCGCAAATTTTGTGGGAGACATTTCCAGCACTTGGGTCATCATATCTCCACCTGGGTTTTGCATAGCTTGCAGTAGCAAGCCTAGGTTCTATATTTCCTATCATTTGATGTCCTCATCGTCCAATATTAATAAAATGGCTCAGTTATTTCGCCCTACTTCTTTGAAGTATTCATTTGTGTGCGTGGTTAAAATTTTAATTGTTGTAGCTTAGTTTCCTAGTTGGAATATTACAAACTTCAAGCTATTGATGAATTTATCACTAATGCAGAACTTGTGACTACAACACTTAATGGTTTGCCTGACTAACGAGATTTGTTTGCTTCTAGTATTTGTGGCAAAAAGGATATTCCAAGTTTTGAGGATACTCCATTTTTTGTGTTGTTTGTATTGTTGATAGGGTCATGTCTCTATTGGTCCTTAGATTCATTTCTAATGTTGCTTGTATTGTTGCTAGATCCTTTGAGCACATTAGCATAGCTTTTAGGGTCTTATTTTTTAGATGTCTTTGTTCTTGATTATCCTTTGAAAGTCTCATGACTTTCATTATAGCTAAGACCTATTTTGATCGAAGGAGACCTCTAGCAACTAAGAATGTTATCTAATGTTTCAATCTGCATTACAAACTTTAAACTCTAATTCAATTGAGTATTTACTCTCTCTAGATCCTTTCTAAAGGAAACAACCTCTACTACTAGCCTCTCACAATTTCCTTCCCTTTCTTTCAGTTGACTCATAAGTAATTCCTCTATTCTCTTTGCTCCTAGTTGTGTCATTAGGACTATGGTTGTTTTTTCATCAAAGTCGTGATCTTTCTTTTTTCAAATTTCTGCAATAATACCTTGCGTGTTTTATTTTTTCTTATGAGTCTATCTATTTCCTACAAGGCTTCAACAAGTTCTACTTCAATATTTGCTTCCCCCTTAATATCTTCTTCTTCTTAATCTATTTTCTCTTTTTGGTTGTCTTATTTTCTAGATCAATATTCTTCACTGTCACGGCCATGAATGATAATTTTTCTTTGTCTTCATCATATGCATGTCCATCATTTACTTCTAATGAGCTACCATCTTCTTTGGAATAGAAGCTTTTCTTCTTGAGGGATCTTCCCTTTTTATGTTTATAGGATTTGCTTCTATCTTTATGTTCTTTTTCATTATCATTGTTGTCCAATTTTGCATGTGGACTTTTAGAAGCAAAATGAACTATTCTGCCACAATTAAAACATTTGAATGGTAGCTTTTATATTTGTCAAATCCTCTTTTCAGTTTTTTCACAAATTGAGCATCTTCTACATCTGATTCATGGCTGGAATAATCATGGACTTGACATCCTTTTGTCTTCTTTGATGTTTTAAAGGCTTCTTCCTTTAATCCTAGATTCTATTTTCATGTTCTCATTTCATGTGCATTGAGGATTCCATGTAGTTCATCTATCTTCAAATCTTCCAGATCCTTTATTTCTTCAATAGATGAAACCTTCGCATTAAATATCAATGGAAGAGATCTCAACACTTTCTGAACAATTTTTTTTTCCTCTGTCATTTCATCAAGTCCTCTAATAGTGTTAACAATCTCTACTAAATGAAGGAAAAAGGTTGCAATATATTCTTCTTCATTCATATTCAAATTTTCATATTGTATTCTATGGGTTTGAAGCATTTCCCTGTTTACCGTTTCATCTCCTTCATCGTTGCTTCAAAGCTTGTAGCAAATATCTTTAGTAGACCCACGTTGCATTATCTTGACAAACTCTAATTCTATAAGGCCACATAAAACGGCATTTATTATTTTTGCATTATTTACGATGGCCTTTCAATCATCTTGATCAGTTGGAGGAGTTGCAAGAATTTTATAACCATCCACAACAAATAGCGAAATTTCAACACCAAGAGACATCAAATAAGTCCTCATCCTTATCTTCCAAAAGGCATAATTTGTTCCATCAAATAGTGGGGCTCTATTTGAAAAAGAACCAACCTAACTAGCCATTTGGCCCACTGAGATCTACCTTCCAGTGGTTAGACTGCTTCTAAAGGAACCTACTCTTATACCAATTATTGGACTCACAATCATATTGAGAGGGGGGTGGATCAATATGATACAATTTTTACTTATTTAAACATACAAGCACCATAAAACATCAATCTCATACGCAGAACATGGAACAAAATATATAAGTGGAAACCCTTCAACAACAAAACCGCAAAACTTCTTTTAATTGATTGTTATTTGTAAGCACCGCCTACTATTACAATTTTTGTAGGCGCCAACCTACTAGAGACACCAATCCCCTTTGAATTCTAATATGTTATGTTTCTTCACTGGTCCACTCCCCTCTACTCTTCTGAATCTTTGTAGTTACCTCATCAAATCTTTTCTCCTGTTTAATTTTTTTTGCAATCACCTCATCAATTTTTTTCTCTGCTCCATGTGCTTCCTTCATATCCCAACTGTTGAAGCTACAAAATCTGTTATCTGACACTCTTCTAGCACTTCTCCCACAACCTTTGCTTTTAACAATGTAATGTTTTATTATTTGGCACTTTCTTCAACCCATTGATCAAAATTTTGGCACTCCCTTTAATTCAATTTTTCAAGACTTAAGCATTCTTTGAGCAAAGGGCTTTTTGACACATGTGGTGCACAATTGCCAACCCTCAAACAAACTCTCACAATTCCTTTATAAGCTTTTATATATAGGTGCTCCCTTCAATCCAACTATTGTAACTTGGCACTTATACATATAATGAAGCACTTACCATTCCTTGGAGATTCCTTCAATCCAACCTATTTAGAACTTGGTGCATATGTGCCTTAGCACTACACCATATGCCCAAACAACACATCCAAATGCTTCTAAAACAATAACTTGGCAAAATCTTCAAAGTTCATTTACACTAAAAATGCTTACAAAACTTGACTTTTCGAGGACCTTTTGACGGTTCCTTTTTCGTTAGATACTAGCACTACTTATGTAATTCACACCCATCAACTGACATATATCGAGATATCGAAGGATTTAGAAATGCCACGAGAACCACAAATGTCGATATGCCAAGGAGTCTAGAACCTTAGGCGCTAGCTATTATAACTATATACTTCTATGACCAAGCACTAGAACTGAGGAAAGGAGACTAAGCCTCAAATTTGGCCTTCCACACCAAGAAATTGAGAAATCACTCGAAAACTTTAACACTAGAAAACTTGCAAAACACAAACCTGTGATGTATAAACAATGGTAAGTATTTATGTCAAAAGTCATCAAATTTTTTGTCAATTGACAAAGCCCAAGCATCGAGATATTGATTGTTTTCAACATATGTGCATCACAAAATCCTCGAGTTGCACATATGTCAAGGTCTCTTAGCCCGTAGTGTTGGAGTTAGGCTCTTCCACAACTAAATTCATAACCAGGAGCAAATATATCAAACTATCAAAAAATCCTCCAGCCTTCGCTTTTTGCTATAACAACAATATATTGATATGCCGAGAGTGCTTAGCCCTCAAATGCTACACCTTAGCACCCATGTGACCAAAGGCTATATATACCAGATATTGAGAAAAACACAAGAACACAAGTTTTTGCCAATATGCCAAGGGCTTAGGCCCTTAAATGCTATACTTTAGCACCACACAACCAAAGACGTGAACATGAGTTGGATATATCGAAATATAGAAAATTCACAGTTGCCACGCCATTTCCATGCACTCATCCTTAAGCACCCCGTGACTACGGGCCACTCCATACCGAATTATCAGTGATTATGGAGTACCCTACCTTTGTAAAATCCTCGATATGTCGAGGGTCTGATAGACGGATCAACAATTAACAATGAAATGCTTGTCCTTCTATGTTGCAAAAAATAAGTTACATCCCCCCCACATTCCACCCATCGTACAACACATTTCCATTGGTCGTATAGCACATTTCGTTGCGTGAATTTCGAAATGAGGGCCTAGGTTTGCCTGGGACCCACAAAAAAAGCATTTATTCTATGATTTAAAATATTAAAGTACTTTTTTTAATAATTCATTCAAATTTCTACAAGCCTCTAGGAATCAAATTTTTCTTATAAAAGTAGGTTGTCCCTTTTGTTTCTCCTCACACTGTTTTAGGTATGAGCTCTTAGAGTCACCCTTTTCAGATAAATAAACAACTATATATTGGCACCTATCCTCCACCATTTGGCAACAATTTCAATGATCATCTATGGAAGAGTAACTTGAGTCTATTGCATGGGAATATAAGGCACATTCTTTTCAAATAAAGCGAGCTTCTTGTGGCATCTTTTGTCTGTGATAATGTGAGTTTTCTGAGGCACCTTCCTCTATGACATGCGAGCTATTTGATGGACCAAATCTTTGTGACATGCGAGCTATTTGATGGACCAAATCTTTGTGACATTCAAACTATTTGGTGGACAATACCTCTATGATATACGAGCTAATTGAGGGACCCAGAATTTTGTGATATGCGAGTTATTTAAGGCACCAGTCCTCTATGGAATTTGAGCTATTTGAGGCATCAATCTTTTGTGACTTATGGACTATATTGTGGCAGACTTCATGTTGAGATTTGGTGGAGGGTTGGCTTGGCAATTGGATCTTCTAGTCAAGTTAGATTTGGCTTGGATTTCTCTTGTTGACGAAGAGTTTTCCCATTTTGCGTTTTGCCCTAGTTTCTAGCCTAATTTTTGTGGTGTCTCTTGTCTCTTATGCACAACTTAATGAAGTAAATGCTATAAAGAAACATATATATCAGTGACAAGTAGTTATCATGTTAAGAAATTCTCTGTTGCTCTCGAATTTCAACAAGGACAAATTTAGCAAGAGAGGATTTGGATTAATAGGTTTGGTACAACCATATTGTTTCTACTTTGTAGTGTTTTGGACAACTACAACCATAGTTTTTGGTTGTTTTATAGTGTTTTCCCCAACTACAGCCATAGTTTTCGATTATTTTGTGGTGTTTTTAGACAGCTACAACCATCCTTATTACTAATTTTTTTCGTGTATTTGTACCTTTTGGTGCTTTGGGAGCTATAGCCATAGTTTTTGGTTGTTTTGTGGCATCTTTTGATAGCGATAGTCATCATTGCATTTCACTTTGTGGTGTTTTTTGAGCAGCTTCAGCTACAATAAACTTCTCATGGTAAGAAGATAACACTTTAGTTTATTTAGTTTTTAGATTTTCCAAGCCTTGCCCCTCAAGGAAATATATTAGGTGTGTTATTTCTTTTTTTTCATTTTATTTATTGCAGACTTATTTTTGTATGTGTTTTATAGCAACAATGGCTTATGGTTAAGGTGTTGTTGTTATAGGGGTCAAAAGCCAGACAAGGACTAACTTCTATCCTCTTTGGAAGTAAACAACAAAGGTTTCCAAGATGGGTGTTGGTGGTGCATGAGAATGGATATGATAGCTATGTCAAAAACCTTACAAAGGCTCTTACCCAAAAGTGAGGGCACATTTTTTACAAAAAAAGGGAAAGGGTGTGGAAGTTTTCCCAAAGACAACTGACCAAAAAGAAAGGAGGAAGCATGAGATTGAGCAAGAAGAAGTTGATGGACTTAAGAAAAGACATGATCAACTTGCCAATGCTACTGATCGGGCTCCAAACATTGAGCCAAGGCTTGTACTTGAAGCAAGGAAGAGGAGAGTAGCCCAGCAAAACGTGAACAACCAACATCAAAAACTACTAGGAGCCCATCAATTCAAGATAGTAGACTAGCTAAAATGACCAATGCTCACGAAAGAGAGGAAGTCGATTCAAGAGTAGGAAGGGCCATCTATGCATGTTGTATTCCTTTCAATGTTGTTTGGTCTCCTTATTACCCAGACTGGGTGAGGTCAATTAACAAGGCTCCTCACGGGAACAAGGGAACTAACTATGAAAAGACCTAAACTAAATTGCTCAAAAAGGAGAAAGAGCTTGTTGAGGATGTTTTGGCACCTATTTGTGCTTCATGGAGTGGCTTTGGGAATAGCATTATCTCAGATGAATGGACAGATACTAGGCGTAGGCCATTAATTAACATCATTACTAATTCAACAAAAGAGCAATGTTTTTTAAGGTTGAAGATTGTTCATGGCAGGTAAAGGATGCTCCATTCATTGCCAATAGCTTAATCAAAGCTATTGAGCAAGTAGCCCTACTAGAGTGGGGCAAGTTATCACAGACAATGAACCAATTTACAAAGTTGCAGAGTTGATTATTAAGAGCAGATATGATCACATTTTCTAGACTCTTTGCATTGACCATAATCTGAATTTGATCTTAGAGGATATTGCTAATAAAGTTCCATTGATTAAGGAACTTACAAGACAAGCAAGGGACATGATTAAATTCATCACTAACCACCACCAGTAGATTTGTTGAAAGTTGTTAAGACAAGATATGCCTTAAATTTAATCATGTTGTGTTGCCTTGTTGAGGTAAAGCAACCATTAGTTTCTATTGTGGTGATTCAACTTCCGATTGAGTGGAGGCAGGGAGATTTAGAACGAGAGGCTATGGTGCGCAAATTATGGCTTGGTGAGGATTGGTGGAGCTAGATAGAATTCTTGTTCAAGTCCATATCCCCTGCATTTGAGCTTCTTCGAAGTGCCAACACAAAGGCGCCTTTCTTAGGAGAGGTTTATGATGGTATGAACACCATGGTTGAGAAAATTATGGAAATTATTGCACTAGAGTCTCCTCAACTTCTATTTGTTGATGCTCGTTTTGGGGATATAGTGAAGAAAATCATAGTTGAGAAATGTAACCAACTTAACACTCCATTGCACACTTTAGTGCATGCCCTAAACCCAATATTTTATGATGAAGACCTTATTGATCAAAGCAATGGGAAGAGAAAGGCGCCACATGACGATAGGGTAGTGGCAAATGAAGTGAAAAGAGCTCTTATGAGAACATTTCAGCTCATCTACATAGGGAGGTGAAGGAAGAATTCGATAGTTTTGGTACATTTCTCATGGAGCAAGTGATGTACATAGGTAAAAAATTGCCATTCGCATTCTTTCACAAGTGGCAAGCTCTTCATCAACAAAAAGAAATTGGGCACCTATGGTTTTATTCATTCAGTGAAACACAACAAGTTGAGTTCACAAAAGGTTGAGGATCTTGTTTATGCAAATTCCAACCTCCACCTCGTAGCTCGTAGGGATCTAGAGTATAGTAGTTGGCCTTGTAAAGATTGGGATATAGATATTGAATGTCCTAACTTGGACATCTCTCTTGTTGTATAGAATATTGATGAACCTAGAAGTGGCATTGGAAATACTTTTACAAATCCACATTCCATCTCCATACGTGCCTCTTCTTCTATTTTCCATGATGAATATGAAGAAGAGGATGATGACTATTAGCCTTAGGTTTTATTAGCTTCTATGTTCATTGTTCATAGTTCATACATGCAACATTGTAGCCTTAAGGCTCATATATAGAAGTTAATTTTGGATATATCACCTAATTTATGAATAATAAAGGTTGTTTTTGGAGTTTAATGCTTGCATTATGTTACTTGTATGATGTATCACTTGCCCATTTATTTTATGTTTCTCATTTAAATGTTCTAACTTCTTGGACCTTGGCACATGCTCATTTATTGCTGAATCTTGAATCTGTACCCATATTCTAAATTATAATGTAAAAAATTAAAACTTGAATGCTTTCTAATTTTCTCATATATATATATCACATTTCCCCATACCATGCAACTTTGTTGTCCATTAACTAATGATGGAGGTCTAAAAACATTGGATTTGCAAGACTTTCCACATTGTAACGAAATTTAAGGTTTCTTCAATTTTTATGCTCCCACCTTATAGCTTTCTTCATTATAACAAAATTTGAGGTTTCTCCAAGAATTTTGAGATTTCTTCCTAATTGTGCTCCCCCTTGGAATGAGCTCCCACCTTTGGGTTGTGCTCCTACCTTTGGGTCCCCCCTGACTTTGACATTAACTACAACATTATTCAACATGATGCTCATATGGATAGTGGTGATGATATTGGTGGATGGTCCATCTATTGGCACTCTTCATATTACATGCCTTTGCTAGATGGACCAGCTTATTCGATGATCATACTTGTTTATTTTAGTTATCTTGGCATCATGGTACTTGCCAATTTGTATGGAAGCTTAGTCATTGCATTTGATATTGTATGAGAGATATGGCTCTTATGAAGGAATGCCCTCATATTTGAAGTGTTTATCATGCTCATATGATGATAATTTAATGCAATAGGCAATGATTTTTACAGAGCATTCACCTCCTTGACATATAGAACTCATGCATACTATTTGATGTTTATGACACCTTACGATTTTGAGCTTGACTTGGCATGGTTTTGGCACTTGAGCATGATCTTTGAGGAGCATTCCATTTCTCCCATTGTGGTTTCATGACATATTTTCAGGTCAATCAATGCACAATGCACATTTCGTGGATCTATTTGACTTAGGCATTTTGACCCTTGCATTGAGAGTTGTGAAACTACCTAGGGTAATATGGCCTTGCTAGCATGGACATCAAGCTCTTGAGGAGATACTTTGAGGTTTCTATTGCTTATTTTAACGGGAATACATGTGCTATCGGAGGAGTTTGTTATGTAGTTATTGATGGGGTGTCCTTGTTGAAAATTAAGGAGGGTACCAAGGGAGTGTTTCTTATGGTCTTTGGTCTCTAGGCCTAGGAAGACATATTGATAACTTTTGTGGTGGACTTGAGGTGTTACAATTAAGTCATGAGGGGAAAATGTACTTTTAAGATACTATGTACCTTGTACTTTATTAGACTTGTGTTATAAAATCACTTTATGAGGAAAAAGTACATGTGACACCTTCTAAAATTGAAGTGACTTTATATTTTAAAGTTCACTTTATGAGAGAAAAAGTGACCACAGAGAAAAGACATTATAAAGTACTAGGAAGCTACCTAAAGATGGGGCCAATGTATGAGGGGTCCAAATCTTGGGAATTAATCTTATCCCTCCAATCTAAGATCTCAAGATAAAATCATATCCATCCATTCCTAGGGATTTTCCCCAAGCAAATAAAAGCAGAAAAGAGACTATTATTTTCTCATTATTATTCTCATGAGTACATTGAGAAGTGGAGTGCAAAGTGAAAGGCGGAAAGCTTCGAGAAATTATAGAGCAGAGATCAAAGAAGCAACCTACAGCAGTTCGAACTTCTTCTCAGGGTCGTGCTCAAGTCTGAAGGACTCAGTTCTCATGGGAGCAGCTGCTGCCATCTTCAGGGCTCAAGGAGAGGACATTTGGAGGTCTAAACGAGTAGGTTCTAGGCCCAGACTTTAAGTTTCTGACAGCCATTAATTCCTACAGACAGCCGCACAGTAACCCAAGATTCCTGAGGAGTTCAGCATATATTTCGGGATCCTTTTTGCAGTGGTTCAGCGTATCTGTAAAAGGGGGAGTAAGTTGTTCCAAGTGTCCACATTCCCTGCTGAAGAAACACAAATTCCAAGAGAGGTCAACTATCTGAACAAAAATTTAATTTCCTGTGTTGAGGAGCTGCTTAGAGGATGAGTTTTTCGCTGGATGGAGAGAGAGACTGTGTGAAGAAATATCAATCCAAAATTTTAGTGAATAAAGTACCTCATAAAAGCTTCTACAAAGCCAAGAGATAAGCAATCTCTTATTATTATTATTTTTTTTTTGAAAAAAAAAAAATTCTCTGAAGAATCAAATAAATCTCCTCCTTAGAAGACTGGTTTTTCCCAAAAGGCAGTGGGGTTTTTTCAAGGTCAATTTGACCAAAAATTACTGTCTAATTGTGTGTATGCATGTAATTTGTCTTCTGTATTAACTGTGCTAAGTAAATGGTAGAGTAATCCTGACATTTTATGTAAATGCAATTATCAGTCTCATTTTTCATGATGGGTTCGGGCATTAAACCATGCAAAACATAAAATTGGGTTGGGCTACATGTTAGACACAAATTTCTACAGTCCTATTCATTATGCCAGAGTAAATTAGCTTATTTGTTACACGTATCTTGATGGTGGTTACGCTTTGGAGCTTGAGATTATTACATTTCTCGTGATCACTCCATCTATTGGGACCTTTTCACACTCTTTTCCATGATGAGAGTGAGGATATCCACTTGAGAAGGCCACATTTCACATATTACCATGCTATTTTGTTGAGGGTATTCAATTGATCTTCTATCGTATTGGTATTACTTCTTTGTTCAGATGATGACACATGCCAAATAGAGCATCTATTGTACACTCTTTATTACATTTCATGGGATGGCCTAGCCTTGGAAGCCACATGTGTGGCTACAGTCGGTTGTTTAGCACACATCTTAATGATCCTATTATGGATTGATTTGAGTAGATCCATATTAGGAGATTGTTTTGTACACATGTCCATGCTACTTTATTGTAAACATCAAACCATCTTGAGACTTGGTTCACAAGTGGGATCCTTCTCTTCAGGGGCATACTTATGGCGAGAGTTAATAAAATGGAGCGAGTTATCTATTATTTTTTAGGGCTGTATATGGTCAATCCCCAATCTAAAGGAGGCACCCCACTCTATAGCTCTATTCTTGGAGATGGTTTCTAACTCCATTATTTTACTAGTGTTTGACTTTTCCATTGGAGTCAGTTACTTGAGAGCTTTATTGTATTATTTTCCTTGGATATTTTTTTGTAACTTCTTGGAGAAATTTGTCGATCTCATCCACTCATTGCTACATTGGGTATGAAAGTTGTTCAGAGGATTATTTTATTGTTACTGCTTGGAGGATTAATGGACCTAATGAAAACAAATATTGGTTTACTCTAAGACAAGACAGAGTTGAAACCTAGATAAAATTTTGCTCTCTCCATTTATAAATTGTGGGGGCAAGAGCTCTGAAGCTTTGGAATAAAATTAATTTTATCTTTGTCAAAGTTATTTGTGGAAATGGTGATGTTTCTTTGTGGAATGTGAGACAATTTGTTCTGGGTGCATCATTGGTAGCTAAGATTTCAGATTTGTAAACACCAAAGTCAACTTAAGGGCCATAGAGAAGCAAGCTTGCTACATTGGAAGAGGTTACATGTGATAGATCCTACTCCTCAACTTCTTTGTGTCATTTTTTTTAAAGTGAAAAACATTATGCTTTAACATAACTAGATTTATTGTATTTCTAAATAATATTTGGGGAATGACCACCCTTTTTGTTGTCTTGAGAGCAGATCTTTCATAGACCCTTTACTCCTTCAAATATGTGATCTTTATTTACCAAATTAAAGTTACTATGCACATCACTTAGTTGTCCATGTGTTAATTTTAGCTTAACATGTTATTTGCTTAGGTCAGTTACTTCATTAAATAGACCATTATTATTCCATTAGATTTCCATTAGAAACCACATCAATCAATATCATATGATAGTAATTGATGAAAGAACAACAACCATAAATGCAGAAGACAAGCCAAGACAAGAGGACACTGTGATTTAGGCTTAAAGACAGCGCAAAACCCCACAAGGGGGGAACCCACAGACCTTTTCTTGATAATATCAAATATTCAGAGAGAGAGAAATCCATAAGTACAATGATACATTAGTCAAAGTCAATGGATTGCCTTGCCATAGATGATACCAATCCACTGTCCAAAAGTCAAAGTCGCATCTGCATAAGTCAACAACAGTCAATGCAGCAATCAACAGCAGCCCTAACTAGTCAACAGTGAACAGCCCAATCTATTCGATCAAAGGAGAGAGAAATTCGCTCTCTCTAGGCAGTCAAAATGCAGTCAACGCAACCTTCAAAAGTCTGATCAAAACTCAATGAACAGTCTACAGTCAAATCTGCGTCAAACCTACGGTCAACGCAAGTCAAACACCTCAATTTGCCTCGATTCCTGTGCTCACAAGTGCGGCCTAACTAGCAGAGTAATAATCCATCAAAATCACAGTCAAATAGTTAGTCAAAGTGTATCGTCAATGCTGGTCGACACTACTTTGTATACTAGAAAAGTCAACTGTAGAAACTGCAGAAAAATCGCAGAAAATCGCAGGAAATTCGTCCTCCAAAAAATTCGCATGTGTGAGAGAGAGATAGTTGCCCAAAAAAAGTCTAATCCATCATGAGAGGAAAGAGAAAATCATGTGTGTGATGATGCCAAAATGGAGTGAACTCATCTTATATTTATACAAGTCAATGTGGGTCAAAGGTCATGTCTCTTGGGCTTCATGAGCCTACATGACTGTGGGGCCAACCTTGATCAAAACCAACATTGTAGGCTTGACTTCAAAAATACATTTCTGCTTGTCAAAATCCATTGTGCCTTAGGTCAAAATTGGTCCTCTCAAGAAGAGGAATCCAATGTCATCATCATCTCATGCAAAGGAGCTATCTATAGTGGAATTTGACCTTAGTTGACCATTTTTAACACTGCAACCCATAATCCTTCATAAGAATAGCCCTCTAAAGAGGCTAACTTGACCCTAGGCTAGAGTTCATCTAGTTTAAAGAGAGAAAAACAAGAATACTAAAGTGACAATAGGTAGTTCATCTAAGTTGCTCTTAGGGTCTCACAACATGTGCTTAGGGATTTTTACACCAAGTGAGGACCTAGGAGGTAACAGGTCATTATGTCTGTTATGTATCTAATCAATTCTAAAGTTAACATGGGCCTACATCGTATGATCCCTCCACCCAAACTAGACACCAAATAGCTTGTTAATAACAAATTTGCAAATGACTCCATTCTTATGATCTTAGAGGAATAGTCCTCATGTGCTCACACCATGAAATGCTTAAATACTTTCTATGTGGTCTCTTGCTCCAACATCCAATAAGCTAAGAAACAATGTTACAAACAAAATCAACAACCTATGCCTTGTTTGTTGGCCTCTTAAAACAACCCAAGCAAATCTTTAGGTTCCTAGGTATACCCTTCTCCTTCCAAGCCTCTCCTTGAGATCTCTGGGAGGTGATACACAAAGAGTGGAGAAGAAAAATAATAAATACATCACCATGCCTCTACTCCTAGTGGTGAAATTCCATATTTTCATTATTTGTTGGCAATCAACAATGTTTACTATTCTTTGTGTTAGGTACCCTCTAAAGTGGCTATTCAAAATTAGAGAAGCATTCAAACATTTTTTTAGGCTAAGACTTATAAAAAGGGCAACCCACATAAT
The DNA here is from genome assembly GCA_000404065.3 of Pinus taeda. Taxonomy (NCBI): domain Eukaryota; kingdom Viridiplantae; phylum Streptophyta; class Pinopsida; order Pinales; family Pinaceae; genus Pinus; species Pinus taeda. Next base: position 17,715 of record APFE030847993.1, on the reverse strand, counting down.
TAACTCAAACCTATATTGTGCACCTCAAGAACATGGAGACTTGGAGACTATAAAAACACCATTGTGAACCCAAGCATTGTGTTAAATAGATCATTCATGTTGTGGAAGGAAACAAACCTAGAAACTTTTGTCGACATCGAATCAATCAATACCTCCCACTCAAGAAGCAAGCCTAGCAAAGAGTATATTTTCAAACCTTGATTCTCACTTCCTTTCAAGTTAAAATTTGGGGGCATCTAGTAGGCCTTGGAATTTGTGAAGCCCTTTCTTTCCTTGCAATAGCTCTCCCTTCAAACTAGCCTCTCTTTCAATAACCATTGTCTTCATTGGTCACCATTTGTCCAATATTAAGGCAAACATCTAGCTAAAAGTTCCTAGTTATTGATCTTCAAAGTCTTCAAATAGGATATGCACATGGTAAATATCTTGTTTAACAAGATGACAGACTCCTAGTTACTTAGGCCAAACTCAAGCAAAAGTCCAACACTAATAAGTTCATTCAAGAGCATAATGGAAGCCTCATTCCTTATGAGCTCATACTTACTCCTAATGCCAAATGTCTAATGGTGCAACTAGAAGGCGGGCAAGTCCACAACATTTGCTATATACAAGTCAACAATGGGCTATAAGTGATTTTGATCCAAGTCATTGCTAGAAAGTCAATTGAACTCTCAATCGAAGGCCTAGCTATAACCCTTCACAACATATGGAAACCAATGTTAGAACCTAAAAAGCAATGTTTGGATGGTATTTAATTCTAAGAGGTCTACATATAGACATACCATTATCACACCTAGGACTACAAAACCCACATTATCCCCATTGTGACTATGCAAAAACAACCTCAAGCACTTTTTCTACTTTTGCCCTTTAAAAAAGCTTACCATAAGAATGAGCCTAGTTTGTGCATCAACAATATCTCCCTAAGTCCATCACTTAGAAGGTTGCCTTGTTAGGCAACCAACTTTGCTAAGCTATCGAGTTTCACTTTACTTGGTTAATATTTTGGGTGAAAATGTTGTTCCAGTTCTAGAGCAGACACAATGATGTCTCATTTAATCATGTTGTCTCACCACAAATCTTATCATGGTATGATGGCACTCTAATCAAAGCCAAATTCTCTTTTACATGTTAAAATGCAAGCCAAAAAATTGCAAGTAGAGATGGGGCACCTCCACCAATTTCTAGAGAATTATATAGGGCCCCTTATACTATGAGCAAAGTGTTTGGCTCCTCTTCACCAACATATGCATGATCACATAAGGGACACAATATGTTTGGCTACAAGGCCAATAGACAAGTGAATTAGTGCTAAATTTCCCAATGAACCTAGCACCTGACATTCTATTAACCTAGCAAATTACAGATCTATTGAATATATGCACACCTAGGTTCTTAACACAATTATCAAAAGCAAAATTAGACCAATCTAAATCACAAGTGACACAAACTTAGTTTTGTTGCAATTTCTAAGTCTGACACATCAGAAATCCCTACTGCATATCAGGTTTATTTTCTCCTACTTGTTATTTTCATTAACAAGTTATTTATAAATATAAATACCGAAATAAACACAAATGCAACCTTAACACATATACAGATCAGCAACTAAAATAACCGAGACAAGCACACAAGGGACACCGTTATTTTTGGACCATCGTCTCCGAAAAAACCCAATGCGGGAAAACCAGTGTAGCAAATATGAGGGTTTTATTATTATGCAATTTCTGAATACAACTAGGGTGCTAGAAATAGCTCACCCAACAGAGAATGCCCTCGACAGAAGTACCTCTCCTCGGAGACAGATATTTCGGCTAATTAGTCACTGGATGATTGATCCCACAACAACTATGGCAGCTCCTTAGCTAGACAACGAAAGTTGCTCCAAGCTTCTCCACTACTCTGCGTCTCTCTGTTAGGGACTGCGCCACCCTCTCATCCCGCCAACACTCAGTCTGCCCCACGAAAAGCACCCAGTGTTGCCTCTTGGCCCTACATCAGGTCTGCTAGCCTCTGCGCAACTACTGATGCCTCTGCGTCAATCCCTTGGCTCTCTGCGTCAGCCCTCTGGCCCTTTGCGTCACCCACGCTGGCCTCCTCAACCTCTGCATGAATCCCAGCTGCCTTTGTGTCAGCCTCTCCAGGCTCTGTGCTCTCTCTGGCACTATCTCTGCCTCTTTGCTATGTATTCTCGACCTCGTGCCAAACTACCCCTCGTTGCAACAAATCACTAACTCTATTTCTCAGCACTATTTCTCAGCAAACCCTGCCCCAGATAATCGAATTGACTGATCCACTTGGTGTTTCTCCAACTCACCCTCAAGCCTCCTCTTATACTTTTCCTGTTGACGATTCAACGGCCAAGATTAAGTCCCTAATCAACAGCTAAGATTAGATTTGGCTTGATCCTTGTTATTTAGAACTTTCTCACCCATATCATATTAATACACATTAATATTTTAATTTTCCTAAGTTTAGACTTAGGAACCCCAATAAAAATATTAATTATTTTAACATCTCTCCATCTGGGTGGAATTTCCCCGAATGATTTCTGGGTCTTGGAGATCTTATGTGCCTTAGCCTCTCCACCAATTTTCATGGCTAGAGCACATCCGATGCTACCACAAATCAACAAGTTTGCACAATTAGCAATTCTTGGAAGATATCCTGGATCTAATTTAACAATCATGGCCTAGATATGTCCTCCATCTCCTTGGCTAATCTAGATTTTCAATGTTGCACTTTTGCTCTTTCTCGGGACCCTACACACTTCAGTATCACTCTTCACTTGAAAAAATCCCTCTACCAGTGGATAGTGCCACTTTATGGTGTATCTTTCTCCTCTCCTTAGCCTTGCTTTTATAACTTTACATTGAGCTAAATCCCTAAACCTAATTTCCAAAGTGATTGACGATCAAGATTAGATATTGCCTCACCTAAGATCAAAGGTTGAGATTAAAACGTAGTCATTGAAGTAAATTACTTTATTTTTCCTAAGTTTCTTTAGCTAAATTAGCTAACATAATAATTATGTGTTTTTCTAAAACTTAGGCTAAGTTACATTAGCAACTTGCTCACACTTATGCAAGTGTCCTAAATTGACATTGGGCGACTTCTTGCATGCTTGGAAATTAGACCTATGCAGAAGTACCTGCCCGAGCTACAAACATCAACAACCAGCATCATGAGCAATGGTAGCCCTGACCCTTCCCTCCCCCAACCCAAGTGGCTAACTCTAACAAAGAAAAAGAATTTTGGGATTCAACCTCAACAAAGGGAAACACACTTGAAGAATCTAAGATTATCTAATAGAAGTCATTAAAGTTCGTAGAGGAAAACCATTTCCCAAAGTTTGCCTAAACCACTAAGCCCACCAATGGTGCTTGGGAACATCTGCAACCTGTTCACAACAATTTCCCCGTTTCTAGTAGGGATCTTAACCCCAATTGACCATGATCAACCATAAACATCCTAATACAACTCATATGGTCACTTATTAGTGCTATCTACATGGGTTTGTGCACCATATAATTATCGTGTTATGCTATTTGTCCTTAGGACTCTATGAATTTATGACTTTTTCCCATTTTTTTAATTTCAATATTTGTAAGTAATTTTTTTGGTTGATGCTCGTGGAGGCTATATGGGAAGCCCCCTCTTTGGTATTAAAGCCATGTACATGTTGCCACCAAATTTAGCAGGCCTTGGAGAAGGAAACCCTACAAGACACTAAACCAAGTGCTAACAATGAAGTAGTGACCCACTGTCACCACATCCAAAACCCCTTGCTCTTTACGAACTTTCATTGATGGGAGGAGTCCCAATAAGATAAGATCACCTATGAGAGATATTCAAAGGGTAGAGAATTAGGCGATAAGCTAGGATCTCCTTAAGAAAGACTCAATATATGGCTCAAGGCTTCACTAGGAAGCAATCCACTTTCTACAAGAAGACCTAGAAAGATATGCTATTATGCACAAGACCAAGGGTTTGGTAGGTTAGGCAAGTGTCGGAGTCCCCAAACATCAAGGCAAGGAGAAAAGGTTTCTTATGATTAATTTCAACAAGGTCAAGGCTCATGAAACCTTTAAGGAAGTCCTCAAAGTTGAGAGAAGAAAACTATGGTTTCTCTCTTAGGGCAAACACTTAGGGCAAGAGATTTTATGGATGAAATTGAAGTGGATGCCCATAAAAATGAGAGATCTTGTAACCGAGACACTCCTCTTGATGCTTAGGCTCTCCAACCACCAAAAATCTCATTCCCTAGAATTTCACACCAAGCCCTAGTTGACTAATCTAGCCTTAAAAGGACTAAATTTTAGGAGTGAGAAAAAATGGATAAAAAATACTATTGATCGCCAATAATTTGTACTAGTGCCTTGTCCCTTGGGTATATGGAGTCAAGGATGTCAAAGATGAAGCCAATCTTGTTGCTAAGGAGGCTGAAATTTGATGCTCTAACACAAATTTCAAGCATTTACCCACTCAAGGAATAATGGAGCTTATGGGAAGAGCTTCAAAGAGTTTCACCACTACGACAATTCTTACAATGTCATGTATGAGTAATGAATGCAATTTTCCTCTAGCTAGCATTCAATAGATATTCAACCAAATCTTGGGCACAATTTAGCATAAACTAGAATTAACCATTCCATACATTAGACATAGAGACAAAGATCTTGAACAATTAAGAGCACTCACAAAACAATTATGCAAGAAATCCATCCATTATGGCAAGAATAGCTCCAAAGAATATCCAAAAATCAGCGCCAAATGTCAAAGTGCATCTTGTTGTCGCTCAGATTGTACAGGGACAGTGTGATGACTTGAGGCAAGGGTTGTCACTCTGATCCCCACCCACTCCGTTCTAGCTGTCTCCCAACAATAGGCTATGGGGGTAGTCCCTATGGAAGACGGAAATGAAAGACAAGTTGGCAACCAACGAGTCTGAGAGACATGATTTAATGGCATAGCCACTTGTTTGATTTAGCAAGTTTTTAGAGATTGAGTTGAATTACTTATGAGACCAGTGCCTTATGGAGTCAACTTACTTGATTTACATCAATTGGGGACCAAATGATCGGATGAATAACCGTTGCTGGAATGCTTAACTATCCTATATACAATGCAAATTCTATGACTTAGGTGTGATGCAAGAATCTTGGCTGCTTTTAATTAGATGCCTATTCTAGGTGTATCCTTCCTCTTAACTATTTTGAACCTAGTCTCTAGAGTAAGTTCTGAAAAAGAGGCCAAGGGGAAGCAAGCAGAGGCTTGATAACCGATACCTCCCCTTAAGTACTAACCACCTGGTGCCTCCGACACTACAGAGATTGTGGCTCTGACGACTGCAAAGTCATCGTGTTAACCACTACAGAGGTGTTAAGCTCCTCAAGCTAGATCAGAAAGGTGGTCCTATTATCTCTATCAACCAAGCTTATGCTTGGAGATAAATTATTAAATGCAAGACTAGCTTTAAAATGAAATGCAAGGTGAATGAGTGCTTCTTGAGTTAAGATTGTTTATGTTAAGTACTTCAGTTATGATTAATCTTCAATTATGACAATAAGTACTTATGAATGGAAAGGGACAATCTCAACCACAAGAGTATGTGACAAAATCAACAAGTGCCAACGAGATACAAGATATATCCACGGTACAATTGCTTAATAATCTCTCGAATCAAAAAATTACCAATATAATCAAGATAAAGTTATCATCCACAAAGATATTAACCAAGAAATTATGACAATGATAACAAGTAAAGAAACTAGAGCACTTATCCACTCATAACAATTAGCCAATGAGACAATATGAGATGCCAATGACAATTATCCAAAAGAGACAATAAGATTATCAATGTTCTTATGTAATTAGAGGCTCTCCAAACAGATTCCTTAATGCCAATAAATCAATCAAATCCTCAAGTTGAGAACACTTGGATCTTAGGTGCCAATATTGTAATTCAATCACAACTATTACCAATTAGACTCTCAATTAACCAAGATCACAAATTGCTCAAGAGACATTCAAAGACATTCCTTAAACAAAATTGAAACAAGTTACTTCAATGTCAATTAGAATGATAGAAGCAATTAGATCTCAAAAGACAAGTGATGTGACACAAGATGCCCAAGTAATTTAAGCCATTCAACACAATGCCCAAAAAAAAGTGTTTTAGCAAGTGGGCTTATTAGTGCACAATTAGGATTATGGAATTTTCACAACACAACAAACGTTAGTGTTCTTATCCATTATTACAAATGCTAGACAATGATAGCACTTTTAAAAAAATGAAACAATTCTTTCTCACAATGAATTATTAGAGCATGAACAATAGAAGCTTAAGTTACTTATGTTCCAATGTTATCCAAATGAGCAATAAGTGAGTTTTATGACAGCAGTGAGTAAATTTATGTTAGAACACTTTAGACACAAAAACAAGGATGCATATGCATGCAAAATGCAAGTGAGCTATCTCTCTATCAAAACCACTTTGCCAAGATCCAATTTATGAATGAGTTAGCCCTCTTGTGATGTAAATGCCACTATTATATCTGAACTTATGATGCAGAGATAACAGTCATCCAAATCTTGTAAATTTATGCCAAATGCTGAATGCCCAGCTCATGCAATTCCTAGAGATTTATTTAGATGACTTGTAGATGAGTCATATGTCACTTACAAGGATCTTAATCATTGTTATTAAGAGTTTTGCTAGTTGTAGGTAAACAATGAGAGAATAAGGGTTTAGAGATCAAACCCTTAAGCCTTAAGGCCTTGAAGGAACTTGCCCAATTGCCAAAAATTTTCCTACTAAATACGCTACCTGTAAGGACACAGATTTGGCCAAATTCTCTGCAAAACACACCAAATAATTAGCTCAAAAACTAAATGACCCAAATCAGAGATGGAAGAGGGAAAATGAGGCAATGCTAGGGCCAAGGAAGAGGGCTAGAAGCCAAGGTAACGCAACGCCTAGCCTAAAGAGGCCCGCAGCTAGGAGGAAGAGCCTCCTAAGGCTGACGCCAAGGGGATCAAGGCCTATCCAGGCCTGTGGCAAGCCAAGGGGGGCAAAATAGGCCATGGCAAGGGTAGAGAGGAAGGATAAGGGCAGGCCGAGAGGGAAGGACGAGGACGGAGGGAAGAAAAATGAGGAGAAGGGGTGACGAAAGGCAGGTCGAGGCCTAGAAGGCCTGCAAGAGGGAGAGAGAGGGCCTTTAGGGCCTATGGCTAGGCCTAAAAGGCCTGAAAATGGTCATGGCAAGCCCTCAAAGGGTTGTCGCCCGTCTAGAAGAAGAGGTTGATGCCTCTGGGACTTACGGCAAGGGTAAAACAAGGAGGTCGTGGCCCTTTTAGGGTTGTGGCAAGGCCAAACAAGGCAGTGGCTAAGGCTGAAAGTGGACGTTGGGCCTGGAGGCCCTAAAAAAGTTGAAACCCTCGCCAAAATTCGAATTTGCTTCAGATCTTCAATATTGCTCAATTTCACTACAAAATCCCTTGATGTTGGCCTTGCAAGATTTTCGGAGACTAGATCTTACCCTCTAGGGCCTACATCTAGCTCAAACCCCAACAAATCTTCTTCAAATAGCTTGGATCTCACCAGCACAAATGAAAAAATGAAATACCCAAAACCCCAATATATACAAAAATTTAAAATAAACCCCAAACCCTAATTAGCTGCAAAAAAAGGGTTAGAAATTTATCTACAAAATTTATTCTACAAAAATAATTTACAAGACATATACAAATATGCAATGCTTGAAAGATTTTTGGAGGAATAATTTTTATAATAACGACAATGGTTTGATATATTTCGAAAGATAGATATTTAACCACAGTCTTAGCGAAGTAAGAAAATCACATAAATTTCTCGAAGTCCAAACAAGGTCAGCGTATGCGCACATAGTGTGAACTTGGAGCCCAAAGGTCGGAGAACCTGCAAACTCTATATATTTTCTTTAATAAGGCTTGTAAGGCATGGCGAATCAGATCGCCTAAGATAGACCCAAAATCTACCAATAGAATGTTCTTATCCACATCTAATGAATAAACAAGCTTATAAACAAATTTAACCACAATATAGGAAAGCACATACCACAAATCAAAGAGACAAGGACACCACGAACTGTACCCCAAAGTCTTTTATTATGAAATTCAAACGTTCCCTGTAGAACAATGAATTCACACCAGCTTTACAAAGTTTACATCAGCCAAAGATGATGAATAGAAGCAAAAAGCCTTCTATTTATAGAGAAATCCCTCCAAGTGGAAAGCAATGACTAGTTGACTTGATCCTCGTCAAAGTAATCTCGACCGTCGATAAATATTTGATCATCTTTTAATCTCTGATGTCGAAAATAATTATTTTTGAGGAATTTTCGAATTTCTCATAAAACCCATTTTTTATTGGTCTAAAAGTAATTATTTTGAACTAATTTCCTCAAAATTTTGACTTTGACTTAACCACCAAGGTCCAAGAGCTCAATTTCTCTCAAAAAATCCATTTTTGCCTTGGTGGGGGACCTCTGAACATTAACTTAATTTTGACCCATGAATTTTTTGGTCATTTTCCACTTGGAGAAATTAATTTCTCTAGAATTTATTTTATGACTCTAAATTAATTAATTTTCTAGATTACGATTTTAATTTCATTTTTGCCAGAAAAATTAATTAATTGACACGGGGGAATTAATTATTTTTCAATCCTCAAATACTTTTAGCCATGGTGTCTGATTGCGATGGACCATGCACTATAATATTTTTTCATCAGATAGTTACAAATTCAACCTTCAAAGGGGGAATACTCGTTCGTTATAAATCCTCATAATTTTTACCCAACTCTACGACACAATATGATCTAGTAGACCAAGTGATTTGTAATAAAATAATTTAGCCAAATAGCGTAAATTATTCCCAAATCACTTTTACAATAGAGTCGACTAAGAACACTAAGACTCACCTAAAACTTGACAATAAATTCCACCTTAGCTTTGGGCTTTAAGCTAGAAGGAAAAAACTCTTCCTATTAGTCATGTTTAGAAACACAGGTAATCGGTGAGGTTAAAAAACCTCCTAGGATGAAATTCGTCACCAAAATCATAAGCTTACCTAGGTTGTTATATAATTACACGGTCGTACTAGCATCATTTACATTACAACTTGCAGAATTTGGGTTTACAATGACATGACAGATAGTTGGCTGATGATTCTGACTTTGAAAATTTTGTCCAATTGCTTCCTTGGGCTTATGACAAAATGGATGCAACACATCCAAGGTCCAATATAATCCAAGAGAACAAGAAGTGTGAGTCTCTTTAAGGAGGTCGAAAATGCAAAGAAGAGTGATAATTGGAGATGAAATGACATCTCACAAATATATATATGAGTCCTAAGTTTAATTTTTCCTACAAGCCCCTAAAATTATAAAATAATGTGCAATAAAGTCTCTAGGTCACAGGCCAACCTAGTAACCAATGTGAAATAAAGATAAATCTCTAACAAGAGGCATGAAATGTTGATGTCATGCAATCGCGGGCCTCTAAAGGGCTAATATTGAGGCCTTCTTGTGTCATATAGAGGGTCTCTAAAATCATGACAGAGGAGTTGGCCCCTCTGTTTCGGTGCAAATAATCTTGTGGACCCCTGAATGTGTTTGGGGCACAAAATTGGGTCTCATGGGTCTCCAAATGGCGCAATCTTTGTCTCTACTCTAATGTTGAGGGCATTGAAGATGGTGCTAGCCCTCCCATGTTTCAAGGTAGGAGACAAACCTCATCTGGACCTTAGATCAACTGCCACATCCTCATGAAATGTTAAGCCAACTAGGGGCATGTTGGTCCGAAGCCAAAAGCCATGGTCAAAGGGACTATCTATGATGTGATACCTCATCCTGGATGTATAGATATGAGGAAGGAGCAATTGTGGATACATGAGTTACCTCAACCTTTCTTTTTCCACCCCTCTATATATTGTCTTTCAATTTTTCTTGATTTTTCTTTGTATTATTGCCCATAGCTCGAGGAATGAGAACTTGCTTTGTACGACGTATAGCAATTATCACCCCCTTTAGGGTGGGGCAATACATTGCCCATCAGTGGTTGGGACATGCAAGGGTTCCTTGTCTTCTATGAGATAGGTCAACATTGGCGCAAGAACTAAGTGATGGCCATATGATAGAGCTAGAGCTCATGCTTGGCTTTTGCCCATGTGCTAATTTATAAGTCCTAACCATCTTTTGCATTTTGATTTTTATTTTGTTTTTCTTGTGGCCATTATATGCTCTTTCTTTTTCTTTTAGCTACATCAACCTCCCAAGGTGCATTTCTAGGCCATACCCAAGGTAGGAGGATGTGTGGATGCCAAATCCCAATGAACGAATGGTTAGTTGACACGAAGAAGGGAAGTGGAATAAGGGCTCATAATGTACGAAGGGAAGTAACAAGTATGGAAAAGAGATAGATGGGACACATTATCTCAATCATGGATTCCCAAGTAGTGCCCCTTCCTAAAGCTATGGGCCATTAGGGGTGGTCCCACTAGAATGGGATAGAAAATTAACCACCACATTTAAGGTGAGGGAACAAGACTATGGCCAAGACCCTTCTTCTTCCAAGCCACCCCTTAATCTATATTAGCATAACCACCCGATTGTATAATGAATAAAGTACCTTTTGATTAGAAGCCCACCTTCCAAAATGTGATCTTGACAAATGGGTAAGGAAACATATGACTGATGCAAATGGCAAAGATATGAATGGCACGTCACATCGACTACAAGGTGGCTCTTACGCGCTGTTGACTGTCAGCTGGAAGAGATCAAGAGGAGAAAAGTTTCGCCTAGGGGTCACCCACTTTTGGTGGGTAAAAGTACATATGTTAATATTAATAGCCTAATAAAGCTTTAATTCAAAAAATAAACACATTTGCAAAATGATGATCAAGGAAAAGATTGGAAAGAATTAAAGTTGTATTAATAAATCTAAGAAGACTTTAGAGTTGTAAACTATACTCTCGATTTCTGACTCCATTAATACATCTATAGTCACTCAAAATCATATATACTCATCATATCAATTCATATTTTACAACTTTAGTGCATTCTCACATGCATTCCTTTGATATGGCATAACTTTATTGGATTCCATGAATTATACATTATACGTCTAATGTACCACATGTACATTCATCAACTGGACCAACAACAATCATTTAATAACTTTCTACTCACTAAGAAGTCTGAAAATTCCAAGCAACATAAAATAACAATGTTGCAAAAATCGCAATTTTTTCCCAAAAACAATTAAATCGGCGATTTTTTCAAGCGATTTAATTGCAATTTTTTTCAAGCAATTTAATTGTGATTTTTTTCCCTAAAAATCTTAATTTTTTTATTTTTGTCTGCTTGGGGTAGCTCAATTGGCAATGGTCGTGGAAATGAAGTCTAACCGAACCGAAAGTCTTGGGTTCAAATCTAGTGCTATCCCCCCTGATCGGGGTGAGAAGTTGACCATGATGAAGATGTAGCCCTACCAAACTTACAACAACAAAAATTGTCGATTTTTCACTGATTTTATCTTGATTTTTATGATTTTTATAATTTTTTTCTTTTTCCGAACCCTCGTCCATTTAATCTCGATTGCGATTATCACAATATTGTTAAATAATGCATCAGTACTATTAACACTCCTATTTGGCACATTAAGAAATCAATAACTTATGTATCAATATTTTAACTCTCTAATGTGTGAAAAATATGAATTGATCTACAAAAGATTGGACAGAATAACTATTAATAAATATGGGTATAAAATTATTACAAACTCTCTCAATCTCCACTTCCTTCACATATATATAATAAATCAAAATCATATGTTTCCCATACGCATTGTAGCAATACATTTGTTACTGTTAATTTTAGGCAACAATGGTATGTTCTGTGCTTTAAAGCAATTTTACTTCAATTTCTTTATGAGCCCAATATCAATTCAGTTTAGCAATCACATAAACATGTAAGTAAAATGTCGATAGAACATAAACATAATTAGTAGAAGACAAGCAAACACAAGAGGACACATGATGTGGCACCAACCAAGGACAAACCCCAATGTGGGGAAACCCTTGATCAAATCTTCTTTTAGTCTTGAATAATTCAACAAAGAGATAGTACAATTTACAAATTCAAATCATTTATAATAGCAGCAAAAGAGCCCTAACCAGAAAATTCAGCGTTGGTCAACAGCGCAGATTTCTTCCTCAATTCAACTCGATCAAACCCAATCAACTTCGGCCTCCAAAAAAGTCCAGTCAAAACTGGTCAACAAAATTCAACCCTGCGGCCAGCCCTAGTACAGTCAAACACTAGTCAAACAGGAGGTCAGATTGCCTCAGTTCTTGTGCCCAGATCTGCCGCCCGCTAGGACAAAATTCCTCCACTCAAATTCACACTAAAACAAGTCAGCGCTTGGTCAACGTCGACCAAAAACAACCTCTGAAATTTTCGATCGAACCTGGTCAATGCTTAAACAAAAAAAGCCCTTCCTTCCCTTCACATGTGTGGAGAGAGAAGCTGCCCAAAAATTCGTACCCAATCAGATGAGGAGAGAGAGATGAAGATGAGTGATGTCCAAATGATGATGAGGCATCATGTATTTATAAGCAAGCGTTGAGGATGAATAGATGTGACTATTGGGCTTTTGAGCCTACATGAGTTTGCTGGCCGACCTTGACAATTTGTCCATAATCAAAATAAATTCATAACTTCATTTGTACATGTCAGAATCAGATGATCTTTAGATCAATCCTACACCTCTCCGAGAGAGGAATCTAATAAAAATATCAATTGTCATAAATAAGATGACCCATGTGGAGTTTGGCCCTAGTTGCCAATTTTAACAGTTACACCTTGGTACACATATGTGATTTGATACGTTACTCTAATGCACTATGCTACTCGTGTTAAATCCCTCAATTACCATGTGTCACTCATCTCTTGGACCCAAAACTTTTGTTTACTGATCTTCAAGTATTAGGAGTTATAACAAATCCAATAGGCATAAATGTGTGTCTTGATATATTTAAACACTTCCCATTAGCAACAGCAATTTATTCAACACTACCCCTTAGACAAGGAATAACCTCCTTGTTGTGAATTCTCACTTTATCTCTACGACTAAACATCTGTATTATCATTCTTCACAAAAGAGGTGCCTTCCAACCATGGTCTACACCACCTCCCCCCCAAATCTAGGGTTTTTTCAAAGAGCCCCTCCCATATGCAATCCAACCCTTACCCTTTGGGTTTTCTTTGTTCACCATAAAGTTTAAACCATATTTTTTATAATAACAGAGGGTTTTGGGTTACCCCTCACCCAATTCCTTAACAATAACAAATGTTAGCCAACACAATTTTGACCCACAACTATCTTTACATGACTTGATTCCATATGCACTTGCCTCTATGTACTTAAATGAGCAAAAAACAACATTTAAATTACAACAGTTTCACACATTACCACGTTAATCTGTTAGGCCCCTATACTACTAGTGTAATCCCTTATTATTATTAGTACAACCCCCTTATTATATTGATGTACCCATGTAGTGCCCATATTGTTACTATTGTGCCCCATAGAAGCCCAATATTGTTATTATTGTGCCCTTACATTATTATTGTTATGTAGGCTCTGATTATATAATGACCCCTTAGACTCCTATATATAGAAAGGAGGTCTTTTCATTTGTATCATCCAAGAATGGTTCATTTATGCTAAGTTACCAGGATTCGGATACGAATACAGATCCGGATCCGGATTCGCTAGTTTTTTGAAAATCCAGAATCCGGATACGGCAAAGATACGACAAGTACAAAAAATATAATAATATTAAAAAATATAATAAAATTAATAATAGACACAAAATATATACTTCTTAATATATTTTTGACTTGACATATCAAAATGCTAAAATGCATACCTCAATTACTTCTCTATAACTTTTTTTTGTCTTAATCATTTAAAAAAATTATATTATGCACTAGTATATCTATATTTTAAGATTATTAAGACAACTAAATTTAAAATTATATCTATATATCTATATGTATATTTAAATTTGT
>APFE030847976.1:120131-136457 GCA_000404065.3 Pinus taeda | reverse complement strand
CAACAACTTATATACCTTGAATAAAGTTGAATTTATGGATCTCTTGGTACAAAAACATGCCTTTGAGCCTCTGTGTAGTTTTTTAAATACAAAATGCACACGTGTAATTTCTTCCACTGTAAAACTGCACAGATCTGTGCTCTATGTCTGAACCAAAACTACGCAGGTCAATCAATAGAAAGTAAAAGTAGAAAGTGAGATCTAGAAGCATTGTTGGGGGAATCATTCCCAACAGAAAGCCTCGAACTCATGTTTATTCGAGCCTAACATCATCTTTTATGGAACTAATCCCCATTCTTCAGGGAACCCTCATCCCTCTTTTAGTGGATCTCATCCTTGGACTAAGGATCTCAAACTACTTCCTTTTGGCCTATTTATCAAGCCATAGGTGGGGGAATTGAGGTAGGTTGCTGAGAGTAATTTTATGCTGGAGTAATCAGGTTGGAGAGTTTATCATTATTGAAGAGGATTGAGATCAATGGGAGGAGCTCCACAACATCAAGGCACAGGTTTTGTAGTTCCTTTATGTTTCTAAAATTAATACAAACAAGAATTTCTTCTCACTTCATTGTTTAATGGATTAATTAATCAATACCATGGATGGTTTATGTTATTAATATTTTTCATTGGAATGATCTTATTTATATTTGTCCATTAGAATGATGTTTGTTACTAGTCTCCTTGATCACTATTTTGAATTATTGAATCATATATGTTGCATATGCCTTTGATCCTTTATTGTTTCCATGTGTGCAGGTCTAGATTCAAGCATGGAGAAGCTACACTGAAGCACAAAGAGGGATCTTCATCAAGCATGTCGTAATAAAGTATGAATTTCCATTTCTCACCTTGTTAGTTTATGATTCAAGGAAAGATAGGTTCAGGGAAGGAATTATCTTGATTGTTTGTTTGTTTCTACTTTCATTTTAGGATCTAGGGATATTTCTCTTATCAGAAAGAGGAACTTATCACCTAATAGCCCCCTGATTCATTTGCATTACCAGTCATGTGCTAAGTCTTTCGATTGTATTGTGTGTTACATCCATGACCATGGGGTTGGGCTAGGCTCTAGGCCTCAACCCCCAACACATGGTCATGTGGCATAGGGGTGGCTAGGGGCTAGGGCTTAGCGTTGTGCCCCCCCCCCCCCCAAATGTGCATTGTATTAAAACATAAATATAATTTTGTTGAAAGTTATAACAAGACTCATGGTGCGGCATGTTAGTGAGGGTCACAATTAGTTTTAAGGTGGTCATGGTTTCAAACTCTACAGGGTGTAATTCCAACCTTAACAAAATTTTGGTGGCCACCAAGGTGCCACATGGCAACCTATGGTTGGTCCACCTCAAACAAGTCATCCTCTAATAAAAATTTGCCAAATTATAACCAATAAGAACTTTCCAAGTGTCGTGCTGCCATTGGCGCATGCAACCTAGTGACCCTGCCTTATCAGCAGGCCCAGCCAATTGTATGGACTGCTGACTGGGTAGCCCTGCACTGCCAAAAACTATTTTTTTACCTTTTTCCACAAATGAATAGAACTCATTTACGGGAGCATACGAAATTCATTTTTTGCGAAACGAATTGTGTCAGATATAGAATGCTGAGATATATGCATTTGTTTAGGTTTCAATCCATTCCTAAGACTTTAGAAATTGAGAATATTTTTATCCAATGGATCACTCCTCCCCACTAGAATCTTGTGGACCCCAAAATCTCCTTGATACTGAACAATTAGATGAGGGTACAAGTACCTCACCCTTCTAGTCTCAACCCACTCGAATTTGCCTAAATTCAATAGTTTGAGCTTTTCATGAAACTGATCCTCTACCTTGATTCTTGAGACCCTGTCTTTTTGTTGTAGATACCATCTTGTTGTAATTTCCAAGAATTTGCAGAACAACAAACTATCCTTGAAGGAAAAAACATAATCCCTCCTCCGTCATCAATCAAAGGAAACTTAAACAACTTGAAATTTTTCTCACCTCGAACACTATCAACATGACGATGTTTAGCTTGTCTTGGCTTGTACTTGGCTCGACTCTTGGCCAAGTTTTTTCACCATTGACATGCACAATTTTGAAACCCCTAAGAAGAACTTGTGGAACCTATGCCTTATTTATCAAATTGCTTTGACACTTTCTCTTTGACCTTTGCACTCTTTAGCACCGACATATTTTTCCCATTACTATTCAACAATGATGTTTGCTGCTACAATGTTTCCTCATCTTGTTTACCTCTTTTAGGTGGAAACATGTTATAACCATAAACAAAATTATCACAACCATTATCAACCTTGATGAAATCATATTTTTAATTTGATGCATTTCCTTGAAAATCCTCATTCAAAACATCTTGACGTTTGAACATTAACAAAGAAAATTTTTGACTTGCATTCACAATTCTCTTCATTTGTCTAGCATGCATAAGAGACAAAGTCATATTCTTATGATGCGATCTAGCTATGTACTCAATCCCATTCCTGAATAAGTGATACTTATTCTCATGGTGATGAAATACTAGTCTCCTATCATAAAGATATGGGCTTTCCAAAACAATAGCAGAAATCTCAAGCTAAACTACATCAATTCAACTTCATCAAGAAAGTTTGCAATGATTGCAAATCTAAGGATGCACTTCCTTGTCACCTACAAATTTTCATTCTTACATATCCAACCTAAAGGATAAGTTCTTGAATGTGGAATGGTTTCTATTTTTAACTTCTTGACTAAGTCTTCAGAAATACAATTTGCTTGAGAACCACTATCAAATAGTGTGTAGATTTTGGTATTCTTTGAAACAACTCTAATGTGGAAAAGTTCAATTCTTATTTCATAATCTTGAGTATCATTGGAACAATTTGAAGAACTAGTGATTGCTGTGTTCTTACATTTTTAACCCATTATTGTAATCTTGGTTTCATCTCCTGAATCAAAACCTAAGTCATGTTCTATAATTGCAACTGTTTTCTCCTTCTCTTTGTTTTCAAGTTTGTTGGGTCTCATCTCTAGATGAAGTTTCCAACAATGGTATTCATCTGGCCATCTTTCAAGCAATGTTTTCATGTGATATTGTATTTTTCCACTTTAATAGAAACATTCTTCTTCCCTTTTCCCTTAAACTTATCCTTTCCTTTTTCTCCAATTTCAAAGGAACTCTCACTTTTCTCATCTGAAATACTTTCTCTCTTACTTATAGACGTGTGGCTTGAACACAAACCTCATCTAAATTTGTGGGATTGAACATGAGAGTAGTGCTCCTTAGATAACTATGTGAACCTCCAATATATTTTAACAAAGTGCCTTGAGATGACAAATCTACACCCAATACTAGTGGCCTTATCATAAAGTCTTCAAAATAGTTTTGAACACTTTGTCCTTTTAGTTGCCGAAAATTCTACCAATCCATAATAGCCTTCTGCATATAAGCTAATGGATAAAATTTTCTTCTTAATGCAACAATAAAATCAATCCAATAGGTTGAGACCTTACCATGCTTTTTCATATCCTCTTGTGTTTTGGCTTCCCACCAAATCAATGTCGCACTTTCCAACCTTAATGAAGCCATGTGAATCATTGTTTCATTATCCTTGACCTGCAATATACTTCAAGTTGACAAACCCAATTATCTAGTCTTTCAACATTAACCTCACCATTATACATAGGAAATTCGAATTTAATATCAAGTTTCAACAAGGGAGTTTTACCATGTCCCTTTAGAGTATGTGGAGGTGTTTGTGAAAGGGTTGTTGTGGTAGAGGATGAAGATGAATGTGAGGATGGAGGTGCAGATGATGGTGGTTTGTCACCATTCTCTTTTGAAGGCTTTTCATCATCTCCTCCTTTTTCTCAAGAAGAACCCTCTCCTTTTGAAGGCTTGGAGCTCTCACCCTGTAATCTTGTGTTTCTCTCTTCATAGAGAAATTTCACCATCTCAGTCATGTCAAACAATGCTTTTCTGAAAGCGTTCTTGTCATATGGCATGTTATCAGGTCCTCCTTCATGTGACATGCTTACTGAAGCTGCAGGTACAACTTGAGGTGAAATTTTTGGTGGAGATTGTGGAAAATGTGCTCTCCTTGTCCTTGTCCCAACTTGAGAACCTACACCCACAAGCTTTCCTTATCCTCTCTTGAGCTTCAACCTTGTAAGCATCAGAAAAACTTGCAAACAATTAAATCCTCACAAAAACAAAGAACCTAAACTCTGAAACCAAGCTTAATCTATATATGAAACTGCTTGAGGTTTATGTAAAGTGCAAGTGATCAAATTTGAGCTTTGAGGCTCTTATGTTAAATTCATAAACACATAAAACATGAATTTAAACATCAGAATTTGTAGAATAATGTAGACAATACCACCACAATAGTAAACACAAAATGAAAAGTGATGAAGGAGTTCACCCCTCCTAGGGTACGTCTCATGTTCCAACTTCCAATAGTTGAGCCTATATCATTATGCTCATGAAAATAGTGATTACATTAAGTTACGGTGCTCAAATGGCTTCAATAACAACTCAAATGGCTTCAGAGCTATAAAAAAACCCATGTTTAAACTCTTTATGCTCCCAAAACAACCAAAAACTCAGAAAGTTATCCCTCTTTCCTCCTTTTCCCAAGTTCTACAGCTAACCATCCTACAATTTTGCCAAAACCTAGTTCACGTACCCCAAATGCAGAAATGACATGCTAAACCTAACACCATTACCACTCCACGGGTGAATTTGTAGGGAAAATAAGGGTGCCTTGAAGCCCCCATTCCCGAAAATTTCAGTCACCTAGCTGCATAAGACCAAGTTGAGGGCTGAGTTTGTAGGGCTCTGTTGGCTGTTGCATGCCCTTGGTCATGTGGGTCTCCATGGAACCTAGGGATGGTCCCCCTCCGGCTAGCTCTGTTCTGTACACACATGGTCTTGTGGCGCGTCATATGACCGAGGGGCGTGCGCTTAAGATTTGATCCCTTAACCCTTTTAGTGTTGGGTCTTTTGATGTGGGCATCTGGTCATGCAGCGAGTTCATAAGACCTGGGGCTAGCTCTTGAGGATGCTCCCCTAATTCATTTGCGCCACTGGTCATGTGCTCGATGTTTAGACTGTATTGTGTGTTTCAGCCATGACCATGGGGCTGGACTAGGCCCTAACCCTCAACCCCTTACCCGTGGTCCTAAGGCACAAGGGTGGCTAGGGGCTAAGGCTTAGCCTGATGCCCTCACCCCCCGAAATGCGCATTGTATTAAAACATAAATATATTTTTGTTGCAAGCCATAAAAATACTCATGGTGTGGAATGTTGGTGAGGGTCACGTTTAGTTTGAAGGTGGTCATGGTTTTGAACCCTGCAAGGTGTAAGTCCAACCTTAACAAAATTTTGGTGGCCACCAAGGTGCCACGTGGCAACTTATGGTTGGTCCACCTCAAAAAATTCATCCTCCAATAAAAATCTTCCAACTCACAACCAATAAGAACTTGCCAAGTGTTGCGCTGCCATTGGCCCGTGGAACGCAGTTACCTTACCTAGTTAGCAGGCCTAGTCAACTGTATAGACTACTGACTTGGCAACCCTACACTGCCCAAAACCATTTTTTACCTATTTCCATAAACAAAAAAACTCATTTCCAGGAGCATACAATGTCTGGTTTTCGCAAAATGAATTGTGCTAGATTCAGAACAATGAGATCTACGTAGTCGTTCAAGTTTTAATCCATTTCAGCAAATTTTAAATTTGAGCATATCTTTTATCTAACAGATCACTCCTCCCCACTGGAAACTTGTGGAACCCAAAAGCTCTTTATTACTAAACAACTAGATGAGGGTGCATCTCCCTCACCCTTCCAGTCTCAACCCACTGGAATTTTCCTAAATTCAACAATTTGAGCTTTTCATGAAAACTGATCTTTTTCCTTGATTCTGGAGACCCTGTCTTGCTATTGTAGATACCATCTTGCTGTAATTTCCCAAAATATGCAGAGAAATGAACTTTCCTTTAAGGAAAAAACATATTCCCTCATTCGTCATAAATCAAAGAAAACTTAAACAACTTGAAATTCTTCTCATCTCGAACACTATCAACATGATGATGTTTAGCTTGTCTTGCCTTGTAATTGGCTCGAATCTCGGCCAAGTGTTTTCACAATTGCCATGCACCATTTTGAAACCCCAAAGAATAACTTGTGGAACCTATTCCTTATTTGTCAAATTTCTTTGGCACCTTCTCTTTGACCTTTTGCACTCTTTAGCACTAACATCTTGTTCCGAACACTGTTCAACCATGATGTATGTTGTTGCAAGTTTTCCTCATCTTGTTTACCTATTTTAGGAGGCAACATGTTAGAACCCTGAAACAACTTATGACAACCATTAAAACCTTAATGAAATCATATTTTTCATTTGATGCATTTCCTTGAAAGACCTCATTAACAACATCTTGATGTTTGAACACTAACAAAGAAAAATTTTGACTTGCATTCACAAGTCGCTTCATTTGTCCAACATGCATAAGAGATAAACTCATCTTCTTACGATGCACTATAACTATGTACTCAATATCATTCTTGAATAAGTGATACTTAGTCTCATGGTGATGAAATATTTTCTCATATCATAAAGATATGGGCTTCACAAAACAATACCAAAAATATCAAGAAGAACTACATCAAGTTCAACTTCATCAAGAAAGTTTGTAGTGATTGCAAATATAAGGATGCACTTCCTCGTCACTTGAAAATTTGCATTCTTACATATCCAACCTAAAGGATAAGGTGTTGAATGTAGAATGGTTTCTAGATTTAACTTCTTGACTAACTCTTCAGAAATCAAATTTGCTTGAGAACCACTATCAAAAAGTGTGTCAATTTTGGTATGCTTTGAAACAATTCTAATGTGGAAAATTTCAATTCTTCTTTCATCATCCTAAGTATCATTGGAACAAATTGAAGAACTAGTGCTTGCTATGTTCTTACCTTTCTAACTCATCGTTGTAATCTTGGTTTAATCCCCTGAATCAGAACCTAAGTCATGTTCTATAATTGCAATTGTTTTCTCCTTCTCTTTATTTTTAAGTTCGTTGGGTCTCATCTCTGGATGAAGTTTCCAACAATGGTATTCATCATGGACATCTTTAAAACAGTGTTTTCATGTGAGGCTTTCTTTTTCCATTTTAATAGAAGCATTTTTCTTCCCTTTTCCTTTAAACTTACCCTTTCCTTTTTCTCCAATTTCAAGGAAAATCTCACTTTTCTCATCTGAAATATTTTTCCCTCTTTCTTCTAGATTTGTGGCTTGAACACAAACCTCATCTAAATTTGTGGTATTGAACATGAGAATAGTGTGCCTTAGATAAATATGTAAACCTCCAATATATTTTAACAAAGTGTCTTTGGATGACAAATCTGCACCTAATACTAGTGCTCTTCTCCTAAACTCTTGAGTATAGTTTTGAACACTTTGTCCTTTTAATTGCCTAAAATTCTGCCAATCTATAATAGCCTTTTGCATATAAGCTAATGGATAAAATTGTATTCTTAATGCAGCAAAAAAATCATTCCAAGAGGTTGAGACCTTACCGTGCTTTTCCATATCCTCTTGTGTTTTGGCTTCCCACCAAATCAGTGTTGCACTCTCCAAACTTAATGAAGCCAGATGAATCGTTGTTTCATAATCCTTGATGTTTTGTATCCTGCAATATACTTCAAGTTGACAAACCCAATTATCCAGTCTTTCAACATTAACCTCACCATTATACATAGGCAATTCAAATTTAATATCAAGTTCCAACAAGGGACTTTTACCATGTCCCTTTGGAGTATGTGGAGGTGTTTGTGAAAGGGTTGTTGTGGAAGAGGATGAAGATGAAGGTGAGGATGGAGGTGAAGATGATGGTGGAGAAGATGGTGGTTTGTCACCATTCCATTTTGAAGGATTTTCATCATCTCCTCCTTTTCCTCGAGAAGAACCCTCTCCTTTTGAAGGCTTGGAGCTCTCACCCTGCAATCTTGTGTTTCTCTCTTCATAGAGAAATTTCACCATCTCAGTCATGTCAAACAATGCTTTTCTGAAAGCCTTCTCATCATCTGGCATGTTATCAAGTCCTCCTTCATGTGACATGCTTACTGAAGCTTTAGGTACAACTTGAGGTGAAATTTGTGGTGGAGATTGTGGCAAATGTTCTCTGCTTGTCCTTGTCCCAACTTGAGAACCTGCACCAATAAGATTTCATTCTCCTCTCTTGAGATTCAACCTTGTAAGCATCAAAAACACTTGCAAACAATTAAATCCTCACAAAAACAAAGAACCTAAGCTCTGATACCAAACTTGATCTGTTTATGAAACTGCTTGAGGTTTATGTAAATTGAAAGTGATTAAATTTGAGTTTTGAGGCTCTTATGTTAAATTCATTAACACATAAAACATGAATTTAAACTTGGTCAAACAAGTCATCCTCCAATAAAAATCTACCAACTCACAGCCAATAAGAACTTACCAAGTGTTGCAATGTCATTGGCCCATGGAACCTAGTCATCTTATCCAGTCAGAATGTGCAACACTACACTGGAAAAAACCATTTTTTTACCTGTTTCCACAAATGAACAAAACTCATTTTCAGGAGCATACAACATCTGTTTTTCGAGAAACGAATTGCGCCAAAATTCAAAACGACGAGATACACGCAGTCATTTAGGTTTCAATCCATTTCAACAACTTTGAAATTTGAGCATAATTTTTATCCAATGGATCAACCATGTCATTCAGAAAAAGTATAGGCTAGGCTAAAATCCATTGTCGTAACCCAAAAAAAACATGTCACCGACAGCACGAAAGTCATACACCAACATGCAAAGCCATGCATGTTCAAACCAACTAGGAAATCACACACACAAAAGGTTACCTGTAAGTATTCCCGCTGAAGTTGTTTGATCCTATTGTTCTTCTTTGATCCTTGTTTGCTTTTCCTTTCCTTTCCTTGCTCCAAACTAAAGTGCTCCAAGAAAACTCTAAGTGACAAAGAGAGTGAGAGAGAAAGAGAATAATGAGAGAGCTCCAAACTTGAACGAACAAAAGGTTACACTGTCCAAGCTTGAGCCAAGAGCCTAACACTAAGAAACATGCCAACTGATCCTCAGAAGCCTTTTTATTAATGAGGCCTCTAATTTCTTCATTTTCCATATTTTCCTTCAATTTCCTCCTAGCATGCAACATGTGACCTTTCACCTTCCTTTTCTCCTAATTTCCATTATTTTCATAAATAAATGTGCCAAAAATATCTTTTTGCCTCTTTGATGCCTTTGTCTTTGCCAATTTCCTTAGCCAAAACACACACATCTAGTGATGCCCACTAGGATATATTTGCACAACATTCAACTTGGAATACGTGTCCCTTACCCATGGTCTTATTTTGTTTTTATTTACTTTTATTACATGAGAATTTCAACAGGTTGTTAGAAGCACTTTCTCTTAATCTATTCACAATATATTTAAATTAAATCTCAACTTCAAAATAATTATCACCCCACCAACGTTTTTGACTTTTTAAATTAGCAAAAATATGATAATCTTAAAAACACATCTCATAATACTTTTTTAACATAAAAATAAGCTTTAAAAATTTTTCAAGTAATATTTTACTTCTTTAAAATCTAATAAAACATTTTTTTAATTTACTTTAATCATCATGTTTAAAATCAAAATAAATATTTAATAGAATTTACTAAAACCATATCAATGGATTTGAAAAATGACTATTATCTTTTCGAACTAAATTGAATTCCAGATTCAAAATAATAAAAAGTTATTTTATATTGTCTTTGATAATTAAATTTTTTGCAGTCAAACTTGGCTAACCAAAAAAACACCAATAATTAGATGCTTTTAGGTCTTCGAATAAATGCATAGAATCAATCATTTAGATGTTTTTGTGTCTTAATACATCTTTTAAGGGTATATTCTCAATTGTTTGGTTACTCTCTTAGTGGTATGTGGAGCACGTAATAACGAGAATGGAGAATATTTAACACAATCATTTCTTTTATTTGTAAAGGGAGATTATTAAAGTTATAATAATTCATTGTTTAAAGGACCTTTTGAATAAGATATATATTGGATTCCATTATCAACTCAGGTTGTAAAACATATATATATATGTAAATATGATATATTAATTATTGAGGTGAATTGAACATGTTTAAGGTTTGATACGCGTTTATGGATATGTGCCTTCAAAAGTATGATTATTTTGGAAGGAATTGAGTGTAGTCAACTTGCCTCAGATTTCAAATTCAGGGCACCAGTACACTCCATACCATACCGCACACGTTTAATTTATTCCCATCTTTTCTTGTGTTTCGTGATACCTCTTATGGAGTTTTGGCCCACATCTTTACCAATACCCTCTTTGAACACAGGCCACTGGCTCCACTCTACCCTTATAAATTATTTCATTTTTTAAATTTGTCGGTTTCTCCAATCTTATTTTGTTTCATTCATAGTGGGAGACAGTTCTTGGTGCGTTTGATTTGTGGGGCATAATGATAATTTGAGGCTAAGAGATCGGATTGTATTATCTAAGATTTAGTATATATTCGTTAATGTTATCCTTAAAATATTCGCTAATGTTATCCACTCTATCACTGTTCCTCTCCTCGAGCACATTGGTTTGTGGGTCGATGGATGCTTTGCGGCAGGTCCATTTATGAGTTTTGTGATACCATATGAAATTTGTTAAAGCGGGGTTAAATTCAGAAATGGATGTTATTGCATCACTTCAAACCTATGTTGTATTAGCTTTTGGTATATAGTTATTTTTGGGTAATATGCCTGGCAGGAAGAAATACCAAATGGCTAGCAAGATGGTTGACTATAGAGACTCTTTTTATGAATCCGAAGAGCAATGTAGTGTTGGGAAGTCTTCCGACATGGTAGTGACACTGAGAAATTTAAAAGAATAGATCATGAGTTGTAAGTCGGATAATGACAGAGTCATGTAGAGGAAAATTTAGCAGAGGTAAATGCAGTGATACTTCAGAGCTTGTCGGATTTGCAGTGACAAGGACCACTATGGATCAGTCATGAGCACAAAGATAAAACTAATGGGGCATATGGTAGTAGATCGCATGGTAGTCACCGATAAGATACAGAGGACACAATCCGAGATGGCAGATTGTTGGACACTCTGGAGAGGAGAAGGGATAGACACAAGCATGACCCTAGTTCTAGTTCAGATAAGCAGTATCATCGTCATCGATATCATTTTTACAAGGGATTGATAGGGGTATTTGTTGAATGAATTTAAGAAGGAAAAGCCACCTACTTTTGATGGAGAGATAAAAATATCACAAGGTGCAGAGGCATGGCAACTTGGTATGAATAAATTCTTCAGGTTACATGACTACTCAGAGAACATGAAAGCTAGAGTGGTTATTTTAGTCTTTAAGGTAAAGCATACATCTGGTGGGAAGATGTGAAGAATGTCAGAGATATAGATGAGGAAAATCTATCTTGGAGTGAGTTTGAGTAGCTATTTAAGAAGAATTACTTGTTAGAAAGGTACTTTGATGACAGGGAAAAAGAATTTTATGAACTAGAGATGGGATCCATGACAAATGATGAGTACACCAGTAAGTTCTTGGCACTGTTGAGGTATGTGCCTTACCTCAAGGAGGAGAAGGCTAAGATTCAAAAATTCATTAGCGGATTATTGGTTGCATTCAAAGGCAAGATTAAATTCTATGAGCCTAGATCATTGGAGGAGGCCATTCGAAAGCTAAAGCATTTCTATGAGAAATCGAAGCGTAGGACTTTGACTAAGCTAGACTAGAGAGGTAATGAAAAGAATAAAGGAAAATGGGATAAAAAACGAGCAAGACCATAGGGTACATATAATAAGGAGAATGTTGCACAACCTAAGAGGTTCAATGCATCAGATAGAGGACATGGACATCGAGCTGAAGAGAAGAACAAGGATGGAGGCTGGAAGCCCATAGAGTGTTGGACTTGTGGCAAAGACCATCGCAGGAGAGATTGTCCATAGAAATAAGGTGGTAGACCCCATATATATAGTGCATAGGAGGCGCAAATATTGGAGATGTTAGCCAGAGTGTTCCTCGTATATCTGCAACCGTGGACAATGTGAAAGAAGAACACCAAACATCTATCATTGAGATAGACAATAAGCTCTGTGATCAAGTTAATTCTATTTTGATTGACCCTGGATCTAATTATAGCTATGTTAGTCCTGACTTGGTGGATAAGTGTGGCTTGAGTAAGTAATTGCATGCAGAGTCTTGGTTAGTGTAGTTGGCTACATGTACGAAGAAGTGATTTCATCATTGGGTAAGAGCTTGTACATTTGACTTAAATAGTATGCCTACAACAAATTTGAATGTTTTCCTGTTGGGTTCTTACAATATGTTATTGGGCATGGATTGGTTGTATCTACGTAGAACCAAGGTTGACTACTATGACAAGGCCATTGAATGTGTTGATGATAATGGAGAACCAAGAGTCTTACAAGGTAAGAAGAAAGCCACATTAGTTAGGATGGTGACAGTTATGCAATTAAAGCGTAGCCGCGGGAAAGGGTGCAAGCTATTTGCAGTACGTATTTCTAGTGATAAGGGTAAGGAGGTTAAGGGTGTAGATGCATTGAATAAGTACCCGATTTTACAACAATTCAAGGATGTATTTCCTAAGGACATCATAGAGTTTCCACCTCATAGAGAGGTAGACTTCTCTATTGAGTTAGTACCAGGGGTAGCTCCAACATCGAAAGCACCTTACATGATGAGCACATCTGAGTTGGTTGAGTTAAAATTGCAACTGAACGAAATGTTCAAAAAAGGATACATTAGGCCGAGTCTATCACCTTGGGGTGCATCGGTCTTGTTTGTGAGGAAGAAAGATGGTGCCCTTAGATTATGCATTGATTGTAGGCAGTTGAAGAAAGTGACTATTAAGAATAGATACCCTTTGTCGAGGATCAATGACTTATTCGATTAGTTGAAGGGAGCAATAGTGTTCTCGAAGATTGACTTGAGATCCAGATACCATTAGGTACGCATCAAAGAGGAGGACATTTACAAGACTACATTCAGGACTAGGTATGGGCATTATGAGTTTGTTGTTGTTCCATTTGGCTTAACTAATGCTCCAGTTAGATTCATGTGTTTGATGAATAGTGTGTTGCGTCCATATTTGGATAAGTTTTTTATTATGTTCATTGATGATATACTGCTATATTCTAAGAATGAAGAAGAGCATGCCAAGTACTTAACAACACTATTGAGGATGTTGAGAGAGCATCAATTGTATGCTAATCTCAACAAATGTAGTTTCTTTCAAACCAAGGTACAATACTTTGGACATGTTGTCTCCAAGGAAGGCATTGCAGTAGATTGAGAGAAGATAAGGGTCATCATGGAGTGGGTAGCTCCTAAGAGTGTGGATGAGATGAGATCTTTCATGGGTTTGGCAGGATACTCTAGGAGGTTCATCAGGAACTTCTCATAGATTTATTATCCCATTACATCATTGCAGAGGAAAGGTAAGAAGTTTGAATGGACTGAAGGGTGTGAGACTAGCTTTGAGCAACTCAAATAGTTGCTGACACATGCACTAGTACTACAGATTACAGATTTGGTCAAAGAGTTTGTGGTATGCACAAATGCTTGCAAGAGAGGGCTTGGTAGAGTCCTTATGCAGGATGGACTAGTGGTATGTTATGAGTCCAAGAAACGAAACGAGCATGAGAAGAACTATCCCACGCGTGATGTTGAGATAGTAGCGATTATACATGCATTCAAGATGTGGAGACACTATCTTCTTGGCAGGTGGTTTGTTCTTATGAGTGATCACATTGGGTTGAGTTATTTGTTTGACCAACCGAATCTGATTGCCAGGTAGGCTAGATGGTTGGCCATAATCAGGGAGTTGGAATTTGAGATTAGGTACATCAAAGGTAAGGAGAATAGAGTGGCATATTCTCTCACTAGATGGATACATATACATCACTTGGCAGCTATGAGCTCTTATGGGACAGATTTACAGGATAAGATCTTGCAGGTAGGACAACAAGATGTTAGATATATGGAGATTGTGCACAGGTTGCAGCAGGGTGATCGTACAGGTACAAGTATAGGTCATGGTATAGGAATAGGTGTAGGTATAGGTATAGGTGTGTGGTACATGTACAAGTGGCAGTATATGTACAAACACATGTACAGGTACAGGTGCAGGTGCAGGGGCACAGGACCTAGAATATTGTCTTGAAGTAAATGGATTGGTCAGGTTTCGAGATAGGATATATGTGTTGTATAACAATGAGCTCAAGAAGGTGATCTTGAGGGAGTTTCATGCGAAAACATATTCAGGTCACCTAGGTTATCAGAAGACACTCACAAGAGTGAAGAGATGTTGCTATTGGCCAAATTTGAAGAGGGATGTAGTAGAGTTTGTGGCGATATGTTTCAATTGTAAGTGAGTGAAGGCAGAGTGTAAATATCTGGGTGGACTGCTAAAGCTGATCGCGATTCCAAAGTGGAAATGGGAGGTCATTTCCATGGATTTCATCATATGGTTGCCAAAGATAGTGAAGCAGCATGATTCCATAATGGTCAATATGGATAGGTTAATAAAGGTTGCTGACTTTGTTCTTGTAAAGTCTACATTCTCAGCTAGTGATGTGGCACAAGTATTCATCCAAGACGTGGTTAGACTACATAGTGTTCCAAAGAAGATTGTTTCAGATAGGGATGAGAAGTTCACTTCCAAGTTTTGGAAGGAACTATTTGTAGGTTTGGGCACTGAGTTGGCATTCAGCACAACTTATCATCCGCAGACAGATGGACAGACAGAGAGGGTCAACATGATATTGGAGGATATGTTGATGATGTATGTGATGCATCAACAGCAGAAGTGGGAAGAATATCTCCCTTTGATGGAGTTTGCATACAACAACGGCTATCAGGAGTCACTGAGGATGAGTCCTTTTGAGGCATTATATGGGCGGAGTTGTAACACTCCCATTAGTTGGAGTGATCCAATTAGCAGAGTATTGATTGGACCTGATATGTTGGAAGACATGGAACAAAAGATGTAGGTGATCAAGAAGAATCTCAAGGCAACGTAGGATAGGTAGAAGAGTTATGTAGATAGGAACAGGTTGATCAAGGAGTTCCAGGTTGGGGAATAGGTGTACTTGTGCATCAAACCAAAGAAGAACTCCTTATGGATTGGATCATGTGCCAAGCTGGTACCACGATATTGTGGACCCTTCAGTATCATTGAGAGAATTGGGCTAGTAGCCTATTGAATTGCACTGCCTCTGACAGTGAAAGTCCACAATGTTTTCCATGTCTCATTCCTTAAGAAGTATGTTAAATATGTTGATCATGTAATTGAGTAGTTTTATTGCAAGTGGAACCAAATGGAGAATTCTAGCTAGAGCCTTAGTGTATATTGTAGAAAAAGGTGTGCATGCTACGAAACCGAGTAATAGAGCAAGTTAAAGTGCAATGGAAGCACTTTGGCAAGATGAAGCTACATGGGAGACGGAGGATCAGATGTGGGCTATGCATCCTTTTGTGTTTGGCAGTTGAGACAAAGAAACTCGACATGGTGGTTTGGTATTTGCTTTATGGTGGTTTAGTATTTGCTTATGCTGGTTTAGTATATGCTTGATGGTGATTGATGTATGCTTTATGATGGTTGATATATGATGTTTTGATATATGCTTTATGATGGCTAATATATGATATATGATGTTTTGATATATGATTAGACATGTTGTTTAGTATATGTTTTGATATACGTTTTGGTATATGATTTGGCATATGTTTTGGTATCTATATTTTGATGATGTTGCTATATGTACACCCATGTATGGATGTAAATACCCTAACAATGTGTGTTATAAAGATCCCCTATGCGGTATGTTGGCATGTTGTCATGATGTTTTTCTCTTAAGAAGATCCTTCATTGTAAATACTACATCGAGTTGGGTTATAAAGCTCCATGAGCAGTATGTCTCCTTTCAATAGGTAGCTGAGGTATATGTGTGATTGAACACCGAGGATGGTGTCCCCCAAGGGGGAGGGTTCTGTAATAGCCCTGATGAAAATTCCATGTAATAAATGTTAAAAACAATAACCACAGATGACTAGGACACATATTCCAATCTGAATGTTAGGAAAGACATCAGAAGGGGTGTTCATTTGGTTGTTTATGGCTAAGGCATTAAAAGGAATTTTTGACACATTTATTTATGAAAATAATGGAAATTAGGAGAAAAAGGAGGTGAAAGGTCACAGGTTTCATGTGAGGAGGAAAATGAAGTAAAATA
>APFE030847976.1:93836-106667 GCA_000404065.3 Pinus taeda | reverse complement strand
TTGATGGTCATAAGTGTCATCGAAAACCAAGGATAGTGTTCCCCCAAGGGAGAGGGATTTGTAACAACCCCTAATTGATTTTCCGTATAAATAAAATAAGACCAAGGTCATGGGATGTGTATTCCAAGTTGAATGGTGGGAAAACATTAAAGTGAGCAT
Organism: Pinus taeda; assembly: GCA_000404065.3. NCBI lineage: Eukaryota > Viridiplantae > Streptophyta > Pinopsida > Pinales > Pinaceae > Pinus > Pinus taeda. The sequence goes on along the minus strand of APFE030847976.1, from coordinate 106,508 downwards.
CACTTGTAGTTTAACAATGGCTATGGAAATTTGCAAAGGAAAAAGAAAATAAATGGAATTTAATTAAGGAAATAAAGGAAAATAGGAGAAAAGGGAGATGAAGAGACACAAATATGCATGCAAGGGAGATTAGAGAGAAATCCTAGGAAAATGAAGAAAAAGGAAAAAGGAAAGGAAGAGACTAGACAATAATGATAGAAAGGCATCAGAGAACAGTTCATATATTTTGTCAGCTTATCTATTTTCTCTATTCTTCCATACTCTTACATTCGTGGAGCATCTTAACATTCACTTGGAATTAGAGAGAAGCAAGCAAAGAACAAGCAAGGAATTAGAGGATAATGGAACTAAAGTTTGGATCAATAGCTACAACTGGAGTTCATTGCAGGTAACAAGTTGCATGTGTAATTTTGTTGTTGAGATATGGATGAATGGTGCATGCAAGTGTTTCTTTACTTATTTTGTTTCCATTCGCATGGGATTTTATTGGATTGATAGTGGTTTCAACCTTGCCTTATCACTTCCTGGTTAGCCATGATGTGAGGGTTCTCTATTTGATTTAGCTTTAGATGGCTAGTAAACTTGGATCTTGGTTGAGGTGGTGTAAAGAAAATTCCCGAGGGTCAAGGGTGGAGATGTGCTTTCTCCTAGAACTCTTGATAGATGGGTGGAGATAATGAAATTCCTCTAGATCTAGAGAAGGAAGTTAGAGGCACCCATGATTGTTTTCATGTTATTGACGGAGTTAGGTGAAACCACTATGGTTTAGGGTTGATGTGGTTTGGCCTCTCAAAACTCCAGTTGGTTTTATTTTGGTTTAAACCATATGATCCAACATTCATGCTTGGATTATGGCATGACGTTGATTAGTTGAAAGAGAGATTTGGTTCATCCCTATCTATGGTCAGGAGGTATGTGGAAGTCCCTGACTTGGTTGGCTTTTGCGTATGTTAATATAAGTTTTTTTCTTATTGTGATTGATGAGCACTTGTACTGGTTATTATGATGATCTTATGGCTAGCTTGTCATGGATTCTGTGTTTGTTATATGCATGGTTATATGATGTGCTCTTCCTATGGATCATATTCATGATTGATAAGTTACTGAATGGTTGATGAATGTATAGGCTAATAAGCATTGTTGTAGCTACCTTGAGAGGGCATTGGGCCTTCTTGATAATTATTTGATGAAATTTAGAAGTTTATGACGAGATATGCATTCATGGCCTATAGCTTCCATTTTTACTATCTGTTTGATGAATGTAGCATGTATTAGGCATGTCTTGGTTAATATATTTCTTGAGTATTGGTTGTTTAGACTTGTTATCACTGGAGACTTGACTCTGGAAATTTCTGGGAAATTCTGGGTATTGGCCTATAGGCCATCAGTGAAAATTGACATATATCTTGCCACCACATTGCAGAGAACTAGAATATTTCAGTCATAACCGCATGCAAGAATCCTTGTGGGTGTGATTGCGGCCTTCCAATTGCATGCATAGTGTGTCAAGGGTATAGCTAGGAGGTAAAGCTTATGAAAATAAGTTCTATCTTAGGGATTTATCGCTAGGGGTGTTTGTCATACTCCTGAGTGATTTGGTGTCCCTAATGAGAGGAAATAAGAGTTCTGGTTAGTAGGCCCCACTTTTGTAATTGGAACTTGGAAGTTGGGTCATAACATAGTAACTCTCAACTCATGTTTACCCTTGAGAGCTTGTAAAAGAAGATAAATATGGGTTTGAATGCTACACAATCTTAGGTAAAAATCCATGCCCTTGCCTCCTTTCTCCAAAGATTCATGTGGGGGTCTGGCACCCCCTTCCCCATCCAAACTCCAAAAATCTTCGAGAGGGAGGCAGTCTCACGTAGGAAAATCCAAAGCATAGGCTAGTCGAGATATTGTTGTGGGGAAACAACATTATCTAAAAGGGATTCTTAGAGAAGTGAATACCCTTGATACAGATCCATTATGAAATTTTTGTCCTTCAAATTCTAAGGGTTGGCTAATCCCTCCGATCACCCATCCATTCAACATCTAGTGCAGTGAAATTCTCAATACATAATTTTTTTACAAGAAGCTTTGGGGTCTAACTCTAATGTCATAAAGACACTGGAATATCTTCTTCTAGGTTGGTCATTCATCTGGATTGATGTAAAAGGTTGATCCAGGGGTATGAAGACTAGGTATAATCAAAGGAAGGTTATCCTGATAAGCTCTTGGGGATGTGAAGGTATTCTAGGGATGGATATCTTCAGAGTGGAATTAGGATTTCATGTTCAACTTGTAAATATCTATGGTCCTTGTTTGGCAAGGAAACCCTTATGGGAAAATTTATTTAATTTAAATTTCATGGTTGTAGATAATTCAATTATGGGGAGTGACTTCAATTTCTCATTAGGGAAATCAGAAATTTGGGGAGGTCATTCCCATATCAATCTATTGATTGGATTCTTCTCACATATGATTGACAATCACAATCTAGCATATATTGAAATGGTTATGGAAAATCCCACATGGAGGAACAAAAGAGTAGGGGAGGCTATGATTGTGTGCCAAATTGACCGCTTCTTATTGAAATCTTATCTAGTGGAGAAACTCCCTTTGTTCAGGAATTGGGTGGGGATGGGGGGTTTTTGACCACCACCCGATTTATTTGGAGATCCAAGGAGGAACCTACAAACAAAAAGCCGCTTTCAAATCCAATTCAAACTACTTAAAAAATGAGTATTTCCAAGAATTGGTGCAACATCATTAGCAACATTGTGTCATGGAGGAGGGTCACTCAGTAGCCTCTTAGTTTGTCAAAAATTTAAATTCCCTAAAAATCTCACTAAAGCATGTGCAAAGGAGAAATATTGGAAGGACAAGGAAACACTCCAGAAAATCAATATTAACTTGGCAATGTTAGAAGACCCTACTCGAGGTGGTTACCAAAACAAGGAAGAAAAAAAATCAAATAATTCAGATGGAAGCCACTAGAAGAAAAATATTGAAAGAATAGGAAGACACATTGAGACTAAAGAATCAGGAAATCTAGTTGCAAGCAAGAGATGGAAATACAAAATTTTTCTAGCAATTTGCAAGGGAAATAAGGGCAATAAATACCATTTGGGCTTTGGAGGTCCAAGAAGGAAGATCGGTTTCTTCATTCAGTTACTTGTCCAAAACAGGTATTAATCACTTTATAAATCTGTTTAAAGCACCTAGGGAGGCATCCATTACAGAGGTGATAAATATAGTGCATCACTTCCCTAGATTCATGGACGATGAAGAAAACACAAGTTTAAGGGAACCAAACACTTCAAAAGAAATAGGAAAAGTCTCACAGAGATTTTGAAAGGACAAGAGTCTCGGGCCTGATGGTTGGCCTGTTAAAATTTTCATTGAGTTTTGGGAACCGACTAGGGATGATCTGCTTAAAGTAGTGGAAGAATGCAAAAATTTAGGGAAAATGTTTGATGCTTTCAATGCTAGTTTCATTACTCTTATACCAAATATGGATTTCCTTGGTTCCTTCAACAATTTTTTGTCAATCTCTCTATGCAATAGTATATACAAAATAATTACAAAGGCAATTGCTAACCGCATAAAGCTTATCCTATCCAAGATGATCTCCAAGGAGAAATTAACCTTCTTCAAGATCGATAGATTAATGAAGCTATTAGGGTAACACAAGAAGCCCTTCGTATTCTCAAAACAAAAAAATTCAAAGGTATGATTTTTAAATTAATTTATCGAAATATTTTGATGTGGCCAGTTGGATCTATATTAGATTGTTCCTTACTCACCTTCGGTTTGAAGTAAATTTTATAAACTCGATTTTGTGTCGTATATCTCCTGTCTCCTTTGTCGTGTTAATAAATGGCTCTACATTAGAATTTTTTCACATTTATAGTGCCCTTTGACATGGATGTGTGAAAATTCCTAAACCCGTAATCCCAACCACAACAACTGATATTACTTCTCCTGCTTGTCTAGCCATATAAGTTATTTATTGTATTCTACGATAAATATTTAAGTAAATACAATTTTAACATTCACTATTTTAAAATTAATATGCCGAAACAAGAAACTGAACAAGAAAATATACAATGTAATAACACAGTTATTTTTAGCCAAATGTCCTTAGAAAAAGCCAATGCAGGAAAACCGGTGTAGCAGATGAGGGTTTCCTTATTATTCTTTAGCAAAAATCTCATGTACAACATACAACCAACAGAATAGAAGAGGATTCTCTATGAGAATTTTTACATACACTTGTCGACGAGTGTCTGATCTAGGAGAGGATGCGGTGCCCCCTCTATGTCTCACTACGTTATCCCTTGCGTGAGAACTACACTATCCTAGCATCACACTGCCTTTGCATTGTCCTCTGCGTCACAACCTCTGCGTTGTCCTCCTTCTGCTCCTGACCTTCAGACTGATTTTGACACCCTCTCTCTCTCCTTCTCACCTTCAACTCTCCCTTTGATTCGATTTTCTCTTGTCGAACATACTCAAGTAACTAAGTATCTACCTCTAGTGTACTTTCCAAATGCCCCTCAATGTCCTTCTTATAACCTTTGAGTTGATAACCAATGATCCAGATTAGATTCTAATCAATGGATCATATCATTTTGACTCGATATTCATCTTACCCACAATTTAGATTAATACACATTAATTATTTTAATTTCCTAAGTTTAGAATTAAGGTCCCATTAAAAATAATGAATTATTTTAATAAAATTGTCTCTAGGTGGAATGTTCCAAAAACGGTTTCTGGGTAATGTGGAATACATATGTCTAAGCCTTCCTATAGAATTTAAGACTTAGAGCACATCTGACGCTACCATAAATCAACACTCCCTTTTAGCGAGGAATGTGCTCTACCAATGTGACTTTCCAAAACATCGCCCTATTATGTAGCATCTCCCTCTGTGCTACTGATGTCTAACATTAATGCCCACCAACTACTACGCAAATGTTGCATCTATACTGTTGCTGACCCTGCCACTACCAACATTGCATCTCTACTGCAACTCCCTCTCATTCCCTACCACTATAACTAAGAAATTACCTATTTCTACTACTGAAATGGATTCTCTATCATACCCATTTTCTTCCTAAAATGAATGAACTTAGCTCTTCCTAGAGCCTTTGTGAGTATGTCTGCTACCCGATCTCCTATGGGGACATACTGTAGTTGTACTACCCCACACTAAACAAAGTCTGTGATAAAGTGACATCTGATATCAATTTTTTTCTACCGATGATGAAATACTAAATTCTCAGAAAGTTTGATACAAGTCTGGTTATTGTAGTAAATCCTGGTCGCTTCCATACTTTTTTTAAATAATCTCATAAGCAGTTTTCTAAGCCATATAGCTTCACATGTAGCTATGCTAATTGCCATATATTCAGCTTTTTTTGAGCTCAGAGCTATCGGCTTCTAATTCTGGCTATACCAAGAGATCATTCTTGATCCAACACTGAAGCAATACCCAGAGGTACTTTGCCAGTCTACTGAACTACCTACCCAATTTGTATCTATGAATCCATTCAATCTGATGTCATCCCCTTGAGAGTATTTCAACCCATATCTGACTATTCCACACACGTACCTCAAAATGTGCCTAGCTACTGCCCAATGCACCCTTTTTAGTTTCACCAAGAGCTTACTAAGGTTGTTGACAACGTAACAAATGTCTGGCATAGTGTTGAATAGATACATGAGTGACCCAATGAGATGTATGTACAAGGTGGGGTCCACCTCCTTGTCTCCTAATGCATCTATTTTCTTCCAATAGGTGATCATGGTAGTCGCCATGGACCGATAATCCTGCATTCTGAATCTATTTAGAATTTCTATAGCATATCCTCCTTACCCAAGGAACATCTCCCCATTCTTCTGCCAAACTTCCAGCCCTAGAAAATAATGCATCAACCCCATATCCTTCATGTCCAATTCTGCTTCAAGATTCTTCTTGCAGTCCTGTATCAACCTAGATGACCCTATTAAAAATAATTCATCCACATATAATACCAAAATAAGTGGCTCATTCTCTACCCTTAAATAGTAGACATTGGGATCAACATCACTCTTGATGAATCCTAACTGCTGCAAGTAACTATAAATCTAACCATATCATGCTCTGCGTGCCTTCTTGAGCCCATATAGGGCTTTCTTTAATCTACACACATGAGTTCTCTTTTCATGCGTTTCAAATCCTTTAGCTTGTTCTATATGCACCTCTTCTTTTATCACCCCATTTAGAAATGTTGCCTTGATATCCATTTGGTTAATCTCCTATCCCATTTGATCTGCTAGGAATATAACATATATGATAGAGGTATATCAGGCTACTGGGGTGAAGGTATCTTCATAGTATATTCCTTCTTTCTGTGCATAGTCTTTTTCCATGAACCTAGCCTTGTACTTCTCCATAATTCCATCTGCAGCATACCTGATCTTGTAGATCCACCTTGATCCTACAACTTATCTATCCTCTGGTCTAGGTACTACTTCGTAGGCACTATTCGTCATGATAGAACTATACTCTTCTACCATGGCATCCACCCACAATTCATGTTAAACAACTTCCTGAAATCTAGAGGGTTCTTCAACCTATGCTACCAAGGCCTAGTATTTGTCAGGCTATAATGTTGCCTCTTCTCAGTTCTAGGAGCTCCAACAAACTCCTCTGCATCCCTCAGCATCTATCGTACTTCCCTGTTGGTTCTACCACTAGTGGTGGGAGGCTCAATCAACTCCTCCTGCTAGTCTTGTTGTTCCATCTGCTGAGAATTATCTAGATTTACCTCTTCTGAGGAAATGTCGGTACTTGTCACTATACTCGATCCAGGTGCCTGTCCTCATGTATTTTATCCTTGCTACCCCTGCTACTACCAGAATAATGGAACATACACAAACTAACCTTCTACTGCCATCTCTCGAGATTTCTTGAAAGCTCTATCCTCCATGAACTTCACAACCCGTCTCACTACAATCTTCTTGCTGCTAGAAATGTAGATTCTATATACCTTTGAGGTCTCACTATATCCTACGAGGTACCCCTTTTCTATAGTCTGATCTAGTTTACTGCGCTTTTCATCTGGAATGTGACAATATGCCATGCTTTCAAATATTTTGAGAAGACTTACTTCCAACTTCTTCCCAGTGAAGACACCTTCGGGCGTTCTCTTCCCTAGTGCTATGTGAGGAGTTCTATTATGGATATATACCATTATGTTGCAAGCCTTTTCCCATAAGAATCTTCGCGAGTCCTGGTCATTCAACATAGATTTTTCACAGAAATATGTGAAGTCTTTGTCCGTATATTCTCCACCATTATCTGAACACAATACCTTTATATTCTTCCCTATCATGTTTTAAATGAGAGCCTTCAACTCTTTGAATCGATCAAACATCTTATCCTTGGTCTTTAAGAAATAGATCCAGGTTTTTCTAGAGTGGTCATCAATAAAGGTGATGAAGTATTCCCCACCACTAAGAACTCTTGTGGACATTGGACCACATATATCTGAGTGTATCAATCCAAATACACATTATGATCTATTGTTTCTTTTGGAAAATTTTTCTTTAGCTTACTTCTCGGGTACGCATCCTCTACATAAATCATCATGCTCAGTACTAAGGACTGGAAATCCTATAATAGTCTCTCTGAGCATCCTTAGTGCTCCATGGTATAAGTGTCCCATTGGCTTGTGCCATAATTCATTTAGTTCCTTTTCACCATTTTGACTGCTGCCTATCAGTGCTATTGGAGACTCCAGCTGCAACCTATACAGTCTGTTGCTTCGAGCTCCAAGTTGTCTATTCTTCTTTCATCTTGTTTGGCATATAATTTCTTTCTAATGAAGTATAATTCATATCCCTTGTCCTATAACTCAAACACTAAAATCAGACTCATTCCTAGTCTGGGCACATGTAGAACATTGGTGGCTCGGATGTTGCTTCCTACTTTCATCTGAAATGATATGGTGCCTCTCCCTACTAGAGTACACTTTTTTGTGTTTCTCATATTAATCTAGAAGTCCATTTTTTCTTCTTGATAGCTTGAGAAATATTCTCACACTCCAGTCGTATGGGTTGAAGCTCCACTATCAATGTACGAAACATTTGCTAATGCTAAACTTTCTAAGAATGGAAATTCTTCTTCAAATCTGGAAGATAATCCAAAGACATCTTGAGTTTCCATCTTTGTGCAATTTTTCTAACGATCTCTGATGATATCCTTCCCTTTCAACTTCCTGCATAAAATTACATCCCACAAAAAAAACCTCTTCGTTGAATCTTCTGCTGCGTTGCTCCCTTTGACGCTAACAAATATCGATCTCATAGTCCTACCTCTCTATCGACTCACTCAGAGAGAGATTTCCTTTGAAATTTTAGCCCTCCAACCTGAACTACACAAACCCTCAAGGGATTCGAATTGTTGCCTCTATAAGAAATTTGAATTCCCTTCTTCCTTCAACATTGGGTCTTTCGGATTTGTTCTTATTGCTTCACCTATTGCTCTAATACCATGTGAAAATTCCTAAACTCGGAATCCCTACTACAGCAACTGATATTACTTCTCCTACTTGTTTAACCATTAAAGTTATTTACTGTGTTATACAATAAATATTAAAGTAAATATAATTGCAACATTCACTATTTTAAAATTAATATGCCAAAACAAGAAACTAAACAAGAAAAGATAAAACACAATGACACAATTAGTTTTGGACAAATGTCCCCAGAAAAACCCAATGCGGGAAAACCAGTGCAACAGATGAGGGTTTCTTTATTATTCTTCAGTATAAATCTCATGTACAAGACACAACCAACAAAATAGAAGAATATTCTCTCTAAGAATTTTACAGACACTTCTTGATGAGTTTCTGATCCAGGGGAGGACCTGCTTCCCCCTGTGCATCTCACTGCATCAACTGTTGTGTGAGAAGTACGCTATCCCAAGGTCATGCTGTCCCTGTGTTGTCCTCTGCTTCACAGCCTCTGCATTGTCCTCCTTCTGATCTACGTCTTCTGCTCCTGACCTTCAGCCTGATGCTGATACCCTTTATCTCTCATTCTCACCTACAATGCTCCTCTGATTTGATTTTCTCTTACTGAACTTTGACCAGTGAGAAAATCAAACTTACTCGAGTAATTGAGTATTTGCCTCTGGGGTACTTTCCAAATGCCCCTTGATGTCCTTCTGATATTATTCTAGTTGAGAACTAATGGCTTAGATTAGATTCTAATCAATGGCTCATATCATTTGGCCTCAATATTTGTCTTCTTCTAGAAGTTACACCCATAATTTAGATTAATACACATTAATTATTTTAATTTCCTAAGTTTAGACTTAGGGTCCCATTAAAAATAATTAATTACTTTAATAAAATTGTCTCTGGGTGGAATTTCCCAAAAACAGTTTCTAGGTATTATGTAATACATATGTCTAAGACTTCCTACAAAATTTGGAACTTATAGCACATCCTATGCTACTATCAATCAACAAGACGTCCTTTTTCACCTCTTTTATTTCTATTGGTTTTGGAAGGCCTAAGAAGGATCATAAGGGATTCAAAGCTCAAGGGAGGTTTTAAAGGGGCAAGGGTGGTAGAGGCTTATTCATTTCAAACCTACTTTTTGTTGATGATGTATTTATTTTTAGTGATGGCTCATGCAGAGAAACTAATGTGATCTATGTTGCGCCCTCATTACCTGGAAAGCCACAAGAATGGATGTAAATGATGGCAGATCCTCTTTTTTGGCAAATGGTTGTACTGAAGCTGAAATTGATTACGCCCAAGCTATTTTACATTTTTTACTTTTATATTTCATTGATGGAATAAAATATCTTGGTTTCCACTTAAAATTGAATCAATATAAGAAGATTGACTAGAAATGGTTACTAGCCAAAATTAAGAAAAGGCTCAAAGGTTGGAGTTTTTGGCGGTTTTCGAGAGCAGGGAAACTTGTCCTCATCAAGCCAGTACTAGAGGATATCCTCATATTTTGGATGTCCCCATCTTGGATCCCTAGAGGAATTTTAAATATAATTAAGAAGTGTTGTAACATTTTTCTATGGAGGGGTTATAAGGATGGCTAAATATTTCACTGGGTGAAATGGGACTCGATCACAATATTGAAAACGTGGGGAGTATGGAGATTAAAAAACATCCACAGTTTCTCCAAAGCATTACTAGAAAAATTAGTTTGGAGGTTTATTTCCACTGTAATTTTATGGATCGAAGTTATATACCACAAATATGTTTACGCTCTTTCTCTTGAAGATTGTATCAGAGATGCTAGCAGAAATAAAAATAATATATCTGTATAATGGAAAGAATTTCTGGGATATTTCCCCATGATTGAGCAAGGGATGGACTGGAAGGTTGGTTCAGAGGAGCATCTACGTATTGGCTAGGATCTATGGATTAGATGTGGGAATATGCATCACCTGCAAAATGAGTTGATTGTTTATTTATCAGGTTAAGGTAGACACACTCTAAATCAGGTGGTTGAACCTGACACCTCGTATATATGGGCCTAAGGATGGAAAGGTCCCCAAGACTTCAACATTCCACAAGAATGGCATCAGAGCTGACTTAATTATATCATAGCTCTAAACTCATTCCATGTGTGAATATCTAACAATACGGGTGGCATTCAATTGATTCACTCAACTTCAGGGGATTATTGTCTTAAGGAAGGATGCCTCTTTATTATTGTAGACAAATATCCATAGGCTACGGAATGGTGGTGGAAGCCAATTTGGAGACTTATATGTCCAACAAACACCAAATGTTTCTTGAGGTTTCTCACTGAAAAAGGCTCCCTATGGCTAAATATCTAAGAAAAGGAAATTTGTTGGACCCAGTTGGTTTCCTCTCTACAGGTCGATGGAAGAAGCGACGGATCACCTCTTTGTATCCTACCTCTTTGTGAGCCAAATATGGGCTTAAGTATGTGGGAGACTATCTTTATCATGGAGATGGTAGGGACCTCTTTCTGGGAAGCTTGGCAGTGGTGGTGGGATTATGTAAATCCTACCAAGTTACGAAACCTCCCTTTGCCGATCAATTAGGGAGTTTGGTTGCACAAAAATTGATTTTTTTTTATGGAAAAGGATTTCATTCAAGAACCGATGATTGCACAAATTCTTTCTATTTATGAACTCATTCCAAATGATCTAAAACAATCCAATGCTCTTTAAATTATAGAAGAAAGGATATATCACTCCCTTCCCTATGCATACTTCGACATATACACTCAAGATGATAGATGTGGTGATGGGACCATACTACATCTGAATGACAACAATATTTTTCATCTCAAAGTTGGCCTTGGAGCTAGGACAAATAGTTTTGTAGAACTAATGAACTTGAAACTCCTTCTACACTTCATTGTTGAAAAGGAATGTTGACAACTTAAAATTTTTAGTTACTCGCATATTGTCATAAATTGGTTCAATGAAGTTTCAATTTCTCATATACACACACACATGCCTCTACTAGCATAAGTATTGATGATAAAAAAACATTTTATTTTTATATCATGTCAATATATTTTCAAGGAAAGGAATGTGTGTGTTGATAGACATTACAAAGAAGGTGTGCAACAAGTTCAGGGGATCTGGTAGGTATCTGATTAGAGGGAAGGTCAACATTATGAATAATACCACAAGCCATTCATAGATGATTAAATGGGGGCATCAACCCATGGAGAAGGATAAAATTTTCTTTGTTTTCAGTTTTGGATAGAACCTCTCAAAGGTTCTAGGCTTATATTGCATTATGTGATTAATACAAGCAGATATGATCTTCTCAGAACAATGTGGTTTTTTTTGTAAACATATTAATATTTTTTAGACATCATTTGACACACAAATTTGTGCACTCAAATGACATACTTATCCTTTGTAGACCCTTCAACATGTAATTTTCATACACTTTAATGAAATTATTGATATTTTTTTTATAAAAATAAAAACAATAAAATTATATCTATATATTATATTATATATAATATAAATAATCATTTGCAACGATGTAATAACCCTCATTTTCAAAAAAACTATTTTGCCATTTTAGGTTCCTTCGATCATATTATGATGTTACAAGATTGATTCAACCTTTTTCACGATGTTACAAGCTTCATATTTTCTAAATTTTTCTTTTATTATTTCTCCTCTAAGAGCAAAAACCTAAAAAAAACCTTTTTCATGTTAATAAATTTTTCATTTTTCTGATTTCTCATCGACCTAAGAAACATTTAAACCCCTGAAAATTTCAAATGATAGTAACATAAATGACAACCATATTATCTTAATATTTTATTTAGGTAAAAGAATTAATTCAATCGACTCGAAATTTCAAATGAGAGTAACAAAAATAACAAAACCATATATATATATATCCAATTTATCTTGATATTTTATTTAGGTAAAAGAATTAATTCAATTTGTTTTGGTAATGTAAAAGAATTAAGAAAAGATTATTAACGATTTTTTTGGTTGAAGTGAATTGGAAATTTCAAAAATTAAAACTTTTAAAAATAACAAAATGAATTTGGTAAAAATATTAAATCAAAAGAACTTTAAATAAAACAAATTCATATATTATTTAAAAACTGGAAAATCTATTTAACAAATTATTGAAAATGAAAGTTATTTTTATT
>APFE030847976.1:71197-86351 GCA_000404065.3 Pinus taeda | reverse complement strand
AGTCATCATTGTAAATTATTCTACTTCCCAAATGTTATGCCAATCGATAAAGACCCCTCCACGTGGTTCTAATTTAATTTTTATTCCACTGAGGTATCAATTTTGTTCACACTTTTTACTTAACAATAAGAATATATTCATAATTTAATTACCATTCCTGTCTTCTATGAGAGATGGTACTAAATAGGACTACCATTCATTCATCTTAATTTAAATTTAAAATACATATTGCACATGCACGAGTAAAGTTTAGGATACCTCCCTTTTCTTGTTTTATTATATTGTTGTCTAGTTGACCAAGTAGGTTATTTATGTTCATCTTGGATTGTTATATTATTTTTGTTCAACATCACAATAAAATTCCACTTTGTAACTTTATTTTCAATTTTGGTCCTGTTAGGTTCCTAGACCAATAAGAGTCATAATTTTTGAATGGCTGAGATTAAACCTGTAATATGTACATACCTTTTATTTCTGCAAATGTTTTCCATATTCAAAAAATTAAAAAAATGTAAAGAGGGTATGTCCTAAAAGAAAAATCAAAGGACAAAAAAATAAAAAAGGTCAAAAAAGATGAAAATATGAACCCCAAGAAAGGAAAGACCATGAAAATGTGCAAGTCAAAGTGCCACTACTATTTACTTTTTGTAAAAAATAAATGATTGTGTGGAGCTTGTAATCTTTGCCACGATCCATGATAGTCAAAAATTTTAAGCTTGGCTATTTCATGTCCATAGATAGAGAATAAAATCCAGCTGAACAATGTAATCTTGGCAGATAAGTAGATTAGGTAGAATGAATAAAAGGAGCTCAACTATTTAATATGAGCCCCTGGATGTAATAAGGTTAGATTTAGTTAGTTTACTATTGTAAAGAAAAAGGAAAATGTTTTGATAAGGGTTTGCCAGCTTAAGTGCACCCTAATAAAGAGAAGAAAAAATGGTAGGATGAGTAGGTGGGTAAGTAGAAGAATGGTTGCAGAATTATGATGATTGTTAGATAAAAGCATATTAATCAACCTTCATCATCAAAGTTCTAAGTATGGATGAAAATTGGGCATATATCAAGTTCACAAACTCAAATGATTAACTTCCCTCACTGATTACATTTTTCACTTAACTAATTTTGAATGAAAGGTCTTAAGTACCCAAAATCTTAAGTTAAAGGGGCTCAGAGCATTTCTCTGACTTCTGGAGGGATCAGACCCTCAACCCAATGACTTATAGGTCCTAAAAGTCCCCTCATGAACATTCGCCCCCTTCAAATTCACTCATATTCCCCATTCCCTTAACAAACCCCTTTCTCTAAGGATAAAACCTTAGAAAAAAGTGATAATCCCCCCATGGAAAATTCCCTTTTCTTCAAAAAACCCGAAAACACTTCAAGCCTAAGTATAATGTGTTACGACAATAACAAGTAAATGAATACATTACACTTTAGTGCTTTTTTGTTTCCATATTAATTTATAACATTCACATATGTATTAATTTCCAAAAAGCAATAAAACCCTTCCCATATATATTTATAAAACAAAACCCTTATATTAATACCCCACCCCTAAAGTTTAAAACATAAACTTTATTAATATCATAACACGATTAATGGATTAATTAGTCGATCAATGATTAATTAATAACCAAAACCCTCCGCCAATGGAATCACCCCCAACACCCTTAATCTGCCATAATCCATTGATTAACTTAATCCCACCACTCTTAAACCTCTATCGGGCCCCTCCATTAAACCTCATTCAAAACTCCACCCCGATCACCATACGATCAGGGTCCATTTGATCCAATGGTTAATGATCATATCGAGTGGCCTTTGAAGGCAGACCTTTACCCACCCAATATGGATGGTTTCCCTTTTGGCGTCGCCACTACGTGGCACCCGATGAATGGCATCGAGCGGCCTCCCATTGAAACCACTCCAGCCCAAAAGTGGTGCGAAGAAAATCGCAAACCACTGCCTGCTACACAACAAACTGTGTACTGTTCACTTTGTGCCAAAATTCAAACAAATCAAACATTTACCCATTTAAACACGAAAACCCCAGTATTGCTCGTTTTCGCCTATTTGTGCAATAAAACCCTGTGTAACCCTTTTGCACCACCTGAAGCCTCTGCTAACCAATTAAAAAACATGGCTTACCTCCCGAAATCACTTTGGATTCACTCCATAAACCTATAAAGCTCGATAAAGCCATTAATGACCCTCCCTGTCAACCCAGTGTTTTCCTAACAGTTTGTTTTGTTTTATAGGTGATCAAAAGACCACGACCTTGGATAAATAGTCTTAATACTAGTCATAAGACCTGTTCACTCCGAGATTGTTATCAAATCTATTCAAACAGAGATGGAAAATAAACATACAGTTAAAAGAAAAGCAGAGGAAACATGGAATAAAATGATTTACTGTTGAAATAGACAGTAAAAACCTAAAATATATAATGAAGGTAAAAGGACACAGTAAATAATAGTCAAAGTGTATCAGGGTTGAAGAGTATTAGATTGAAGACCACGTCAAGTAAATAAGCTAGCATGAAGACAAATAGTAGAGAAGATAGTTACAAAGCATACAGATTCATGTCAAAGTGAAGATAGATGAAAAAACAGAGCAGTAAATAGTAAACAGTAAAAGTAGACATGGAGGCAGTAAGGGTTAAACAGAGATGAAAACACTTTCACTAGTAACAATGAATTTCATCCAAAGTAAAAGTGAAAAACAGTTAAAAGAAATTTAATGTTAAAAGATGAAATCAGAGCAGAAATAGCACATTCTTCATAAATTTACTGTTTAAGTCATAGTTTTTTAGAAACTAGTTCGGCCAATCCAAGATGAATTTTGAGAAACTAGAGGAGGTTTGTGTTCCTAAAAGGCTAACATACAAAAACCTATCTCACGTTTTACAAAGGTATTACCAAAATTGAGATAAGTGCATGTCTTCACATCCTATTTTTCGGACTGTGCAAAGTCTTATTTTTACATCTTTTTGCAGAAAATATTGTGAACTGTTGGAGCTGACTTTTGGGAAACTGAGTGTTTTATCTCAAACACATATTTATCTACAATAACCTCTTTCAATTTTTACATATATATCTCGGATTTATACATACAAAGGTATTAATGGACCCTAATTTTGCAGAAACACTGGGGCAGAATGCACAAAAAAAGGATGCAGTTAGTGACTTGGATGCCTCATCATCAATTAAGAGTTGCTATAAAATTCGAATTTCTCTTATTTTATCACCATAAATCCATAAATATAGTGCCA
Organism: Pinus taeda; assembly: GCA_000404065.3. Classification (NCBI taxonomy): domain Eukaryota; kingdom Viridiplantae; phylum Streptophyta; class Pinopsida; order Pinales; family Pinaceae; genus Pinus; species Pinus taeda. The sequence continues at coordinate 83,077 of APFE030847976.1, read as the reverse complement.
AATATATTCATTAGTTTTGAGTGTCCTTTATTTGAGTTCTATTAATGTAAAACAGTTTGAGATATTTAAAACCAATCTTGATATTTTTTCAAGATATTTCGGTTTAGAATTTGTATAAATACTTCTTCATTTGAAGTATTTTGGAGTGGATTCAAAGAAATTTCTATAGACGTTTTCTTATCAAATTGAGGAGCTATTGTAATCAAGATTGGATTGCCTTGCTGGATCAAGGAATAAAGTTAAAGACATTTCAGAGGATTCTTATGTAAAGCAGAAATCAAATAAGTAATATCTCTCATGTTTATTATTGTTTTCTCTTCATGCTTATGAATAATCATATGTGTCTCTATGAAATCTGAATGATAAACTAGGAATGCTATTTCAGAATCAGCTTTAATGCTCTCTGTCTTGACTGTTTATATTATCAATGTTTTCTGCTAAACTATATTAGTCTGGGAATTCTTAATTACTCCCTTACTTCTGTAATTTTCCCCCTTAGGTCCATAGTAAAGAATTCTTAATTGCCCTTTTCTACTTATCTCCTCATGCTCTTCATATTGATCTTGGTCTAAGGATTCTTAATTTCCCTTTCACCCTGATTAGGACTACCTCACACATTTGAACATATAGATTTTCCTTTTGTTTTGCTAGCATGCCCTATGAACTCTTCCTTTACTGATTGATCTAATATAGTTAAGCCACCCTTTGATTGACTCCATAGCCCAATGGCTTGAAGGCCTTGCTCTATCCATCTGTTTCTAGAATTCCACCACCCAACCAAAATCAACACCTTATGAACACTAAGAACTAGCCTAAAATCCCACACAAAACAAAGTTAAATTATAAAGAGAGAGCCCTCTCTGGAATTATGTTGGCTAGAACCCAAGTCTAAAAGATTAGGTTTGTGGTTACCTCGGTGATTTCTTTCTTTAACCTTGAGAAAATACTAAGTGATAACATAGTGGTGACCAAACTGGGGAGAACTAACATTTTCTTTAGAATTGTTTTATACGTTTAGATCTGATCTATGATTATGGATAGTGATCAGACACACAAAAGTTAAAATCATCCACCTAGCGACTCCAAATCAATTCCACAATCAAGACTCCACTGGAGGGATGAACTTGAAAGAACTATGTGAAAAGATTAGGCTTTTAACATGGATTGTTATTCAAGACATTATGTTCTTTATCATTGATAAAAATTTTCAATGTATATTGTATTTTAGAGAAGATTTTAGATTAATTTTTTATTATTTCCCTTTGAAAAATGTAGATATAAAGTCTCCTTATACATTTGAATAATAGTCTTCTAACTCTTATGAAGATCATTTTCCAATTGAGGAGCATAAAAAAATCAAGACTAATCATACAATCCCTATACATATTCCAGTACCTCATAAAGTTCTTGATAGCTATAAGACACTCATCTTACCTCTTACACTTCATGGTTTCCCTAGCAATTATTACAAGTATCTCCCTAGGTTTGATGGAGGAATGGTATCATTGCTCAAAAACATATTCATGGTTTTGAGAATTATCTAGACTTATTTGAAATTGATGAAGATGATGTTATTATCAGGCTTTTTGCTCTTTATTTGCAAAGTAGAGTAAAGAGTTGGTTCAAAAATTTACCTATTCCAAGCATCTCAAATTTCCAATAGTTTGTCAAAATTTTCCTTGATATATGGATAATCAAAGTCAATCTTCTTGTGATCTTAGAAGAATATAATTAGTTAAAAAGATAGCCAGATGAAACAATACAACAATTTTTAGATAGATTTAATCAAGCCTATTATTCAATGCCATCAAATATAAGACATACCCCTGATTCAACTCTTTTGCATTACCCAAGAGCATTTGATCCAGAGATAGAATTTTAGCTAGGAGAAAGAAACTCCTCAACACTGGAATAGATGCAAAACATGGCAGTAGATGTAGAAGTTAATTTGGAAATTAGAAGAGAAATGTTGAAAGCAGACGTAGAGGAAAACAACACTGCAGTGGAAAAACTCGACATTTTGATGAAGAAAACACTCGACATTTTGATGAAGAAAACAGAGGAAAGGATGTAGAAGATCACCATGAAAGATGATTTTTTTGCTCAAAATCACCATGACACATTTATTCCACAACAAGAAGAGATTGAGAATCATGAACAAATTCCTACTAATTCCAGCCATGGAAAATTTTAGGGCGAATTTGCCCCCTTGGGCTAAATTAAGGGGTTTTATATTTTTATTGGGTGAATATTTTGTATCATAGTATATTGTTACAAATTGCCTTAAATTTATTTTATAAAAAGTTAGGTATGGAGGTTAGACCACCTTATTTTAAGGGATAGGGTAAAAGAAGTAAATTTAGCCCTTGAAATTAGGAGTTATAGGCCCTCATTTTCAAGAAAATGTATTTATGATAGTTATAAATAAAAATATAAATATCGTAGAGGTATGGTAAATAAATAAAAGCTCTTTTTATACTTACTTCAAAGGTATGGTAAATAAATAAAAATACAAATAAACTAGAGGTATGGTAAATAAATAAAACCTCTTTTTATATTTGGTCCATAACCATCTTTCTATTTAAGAAGGCTCAAAAACAAGGTTTCATTTAAGTGAATCCTATGGGCCAAATACCATATTTATAGAAGAGGTATGGTAAATTAATAAAAATATAAATAAACGAGAGGTATGGTAAATAAATAAAACATTTTTTTATATATATATTTTTTTTCTCGGTAAAACTAGCTAGCTTTTATATTATATGTACAGTGAAATGTTTATAGACAGTGAAGCAGGACTTCCATGGCCGCCAGTGGCGCCTTGGGTGTATTAGACTGACTCAAAAAGCTCCCTCGCAGGGGTATCATCAACAACGCTTTCATAATTCCTCTACAAAGACCGACTGAGGCCGGAAACCTTTCCAAAATGCCAAAAAACAGACCCAGACTCATTGAATTACTCATAAGCAATCCTGCCCACGCAGGGGTGGTCTTCCTTGACAGACTGGGGACTGATACCAACAAGACACACTGATACGAAACATGACCAAAATGAACTAGACATTATAAAAAACTGCAAGAGAACAGACAAAATGCTAACCCGAACAGCGTAACCCGCAGCAAACAAAATTCTGGACCCGAGCTGAGTGGAATTGGCAGTTGCTGGAGCGCACGTGGGAAGGTCAGTCGTCTTCAGGAGGTTTCTCCTCCACAATGGTGCACCATCCCTGACCCTCAGGGATACCCTCCCACATGGCGGCCCACTTGGCCTGTGCTGAGTCTAGAGATTTCTTCGCCGGGGGGATGGAGTGATCGGCCATGATCTCCTTCCCTGAGGTGCCCTCCCCACATGATGGAGGCGGCAAGGGGCATGCCTTTCCAGAGCCCTCTGGGGGTGGATCCTCCATACCTGGAGGCGTCTCGCCTTTCATCCCTTCCGGAGCTTGAGTAAAAAGCACTGAAACATGTGCATTAATACATGGATTGTCCCGGGATTTGCCCAGGGTGAACACCACTAAGCCAAATGCAGGGAAGGTTGGCTCCCCTTCGCTTGCAGTGCCAACCTCCAGGTATTGCCCAGCTTGGAGTGGCTTGACTCCTGCTCTCCGATAGCAATAGCAGCAGCAGCAATGGTGGTGCTCCCTCTCTGCCGGTGGGCGCGAGGATGAGCCATGACTCGAACCCCTCCTGCAAGGTTGCCTTTGTCGAAGCCTTGCCATGGGCAATTCTCCTTCTCCCTTGATTGCTTTGAGCGATTCGTGAGGCCACCGAGAAGCCAAAATTCGCCGCCCGAACCTTCCAAGCACCACCACCACCTTTGAATTTTCCAAATGAACCTCTGTTTTCGCCCCCAAAACCTCCGAATTCTCCCCCAACAACTCTGAATTAGCCACCAATATCTCCGAATTCGCTGCCAGCACCTTTGAATGTGCCCCCAAAGCCTCTGATTTTGCCGTCCAGACCTCAGAGTTCTCCTCCCGAACCTCTGATTCTGCCACCCGACCTTCTGAGGAGCTCTCAAATTTCCTCTTTCGCTCAGAACAGGCACTGGAGATGGAGTGTCGAGAAGCCCAGAAGGTAGCTTATGGTGGCGTGCGCAACACCCCCCAGTAGGCCTACCTCTGCAACGTATTGCTCTGCAAACGAAGCTCCTTGACGCCACCAAGACGATGAATTGATAACTGCAATGCCCTGCCTTGATATCCTTCAACATTCTTATCAACATTCCTTTGTTCGTAGCGCCCAATAACTGCCGCCATCCCTTCAATCTGCTCAGCATTGAATGCTTAGAGCTTGAACCTCATAGTAATAAGCCTTTGACGGCTGAGTACCTGCAGTATTTATTGTTCACGGGGCGGCACATGGTAGCCATGTGGCTCAGCCCATTGTAACGTGCTGTCACCCGCAACCGGGGGTTCAGTATCTCTTTGAAGGAGCTTCTTACATTCTTGAATCTGTTGATTGCTGGGGATGATGTCCAAATTTCCTGCTTGGGAAGGATGGTGACTTTCTACCCCAATATTGGCTAGGAGATCAGCAACCTTGTTCCCTTCTCTTTTGGAGTGATGAAAGGAGAGGGCTCTGTGGTTGTGCAGCTCTTGAGCAATGTTGTTGAGCCTAGTTTCTAGCCTCCAACTGTCAGCTACTTTTCTGGTTTGAGAGCCATTTTGAATGCGAGTGACCATGCTGATGATAATTTAGGAATCACCTTCCACTATCAGTGGTTGAAGATTCTGGCGTTTGGCGACTAAGAGCCCTTGCCAGAGACCCTCCAACTCCGCCGAGTTATTGGTGTCCCATCCTATATTGCCGAAGTAGATCTGTAGTGTGTTACCATTGTGATTACGAATGATACCTCCATACCCTGCTGGCCCTGGGTTGCCTTTAGATGCGCCATCAAAATTAAGTTTGTATGAGTTAGTAGGTGGGGCAATCCATTTTCTGACCTCCTTGTCATTACCTTTCATTGTCCGCTGGGTGGCATTCCCTTGAGGCAGCTCTAGCTTCCAGTTGTCCAGGATGTTTTTCTCGCTGTCCTTAGTAGGGAGGTCTTCCTTGGTCCATGATTTCAGAAGCATGGTCTCTTTGAGGTTGCTATGCAGTCTGTTCCAAATTTCTTCTATGGGCGAGCTTTGGTTTTTGAAAATACGCCTGTTCCTTTCTTTCCATATGTTCCATATTACTGTGCCAGGAATAATGTTCCACATGTAGTTAAGGATCGCACAGTCATAGGGGCTTTTTGGCCATTGCCGGATGGTATCGATGATGCCACCAGGTCCTTTACATCTTCTTTAACATCTGAAGCCAACCTGATCCCATAGCTTGTTGGCGATTGTGCATGTGTTCAGAAGGTGCTGTAAGGTTTCCTCATTTTTAAAGAAGTTGTGGCATATTGAGGGCCCATGGAAGTTGCGTCTCCTTAGCTTGTCCCAGGTGAGAATTTTGTTATGTCAAACCATCCATAGGAAATGTGAAATTTTAGGCCAGGCTTTAAAGCTCCAAATTCGGTCCCATAGAGGGTCCGGCCTGGTGGTGGAGTCTCCTATGAGATTGTAGGCTTCGGATGTGGAGTATGATCCTTTGGGGAGGTAACCCCATCTGAGGATATCTTCGCTGTTCACAAACCAGATGCTTCTCTTTTTTAACTCGTCTTCGAGTGCTGTTGCCTCCTGAATGCTTGTGACTATGGTTATTTGGTTGCTCGGAAGCCATAGTCTGAATCCGTTTACCGTGTCCTGTTCCCAGAATTGATGGACGGTTGCCTGCTGCTGCTCCTGTCTATTCGGAATTATCATTGGAGAAAGAACATTTGAAATTTTGGGCTGTTGGTTCCAAGCATCCGTCCAAAATTTGGCACTTTGACCATTTCGTATTTCCCATAAGCTATGCTTCTGGATGAGCTGATGATGCTGCTTGGCAGCATTCCAGATAAGTGAGCCATTGATTGTAGGCTTGAATCTAATGAGCTCTGCTTGGGGCATATTGTTGGTGTATTTGACAGTCCAAATGTTGGCCCATAACTTATCTGGATTAGTTAACCATTGCCACCAGATTTTGGCATTCATGATGGTATTACTGCTCTCGGGATCTCTGAGCCCTATGCCTCCTTTGTTTTTGGGCCTGCACACAGTGTCCCATTTCATTAATGCCCACTTGCAATTAGTGGTTGAGCTTCCCCATAGAAAATCCCTCTGAATGTTTCTCAATCTTTTCAAAACCCATTTTGGAGCAGCAAGGATAGAGAAAAGATAGAGAGGCATGGCTTGAAGAATGGATTTAATTAGCACAACTCGACTAGCTAGATTGAGGGAGCGGTGAGTCCATAAGTTGAGTTTAGAATCAAACTTCTCCAGAAGAGCACGCCAGGAAGGTTGCTTAATGGCCGAGGCTGTAAGGGGAGCACCAAGGTAGGTGGAGGGGAGGGAGGCGGCTTGAAAGCCTAAGATGCGGGTGATGGCAGATTTGACAGGCGGGGGAGTGTGGAAGAAAAAAATTTGAGACTTGGAGCTATTGACATGAGTGCCAGAGGCTTCTGAGAAATTGTTGAGCAGGGATTTCAGCCGAGAGGCTTCTTGTGTTGAGGGGTAGCCATAGAGCATAGTGTCATCGACAAATTGTTGATGGGAGGAGGCTGGGGAGTTGTGGATGGAGATCCCTTTAAGTTGATTAGAATGGAGGGCCTGCTTGATGTGTCTGCTAAGACCTTCAGCCATAATAACAAAAAGGAAGGGGGAGAGGGGATCCCCTTGTCTAATGCCTCTGGAGGGTTTGAAGGGGTGGGAGGGAAGACCATTGACAAGAAGGGAAAAATGAGAGGAGGAGATAAGACTCATGATCCAGCGAACCCAGGGGTGGCAGAAGCCAAAAGCTTTCAACATATGTTGAATGTAAGACCAGCTGAGCTTGTAGAAAGCTTTGGAGAGGTCGAGTTTGAGTAACATTCCGGCTTGCTTGGAGAGTTTGAGAGAATGGATGATTTCATGCGTGAGAATGATGCCATCCATAATTTGTCTTCCTTCGACATAACCCGATTGTTCCGGAGAGATGAGCATGGGAAGAAGGGGTTTTAATCTGTTGGCAATAACTTTGGAGATGACTTTATAGAGGACGTTGCAGAGAGCGATGGGTCTGAATTTCTCAGGTGTTAGGGAGTTCTCCTCTTTGGGGATGAGGGTGATGAAAGTGGAGTTAAGGGATGGGAGCAGCCAGCGTAGAGCCCTGGACTCCTCGACAACTTGCCAGACCTCCTCTTTAATCAAGTCCCAGAAAGCATGAAAAAACGTGGTAGTGAAACCATCTGGTCCAGGGGCCTTACCTTCCTTGAGCTTCGCCATCGCCTCGTCTACCTCCTGGGCTTGAATTGGGCTCATGAGTAACTCGTTGTGCTCCTCTGTGACCAGCTTGGGGATGTTGCTGGTGATTCTTCCAATCGCCCTTTGCCGATCCACCGCTTGCTCTTGGTGTACCTGCTGAAAGTGATTGAGAAGGACTTCTTCTATTTTCTCATGCTCCTCAACTTTTACCCCTTCTTGGTTATGGATAAAGGGAATCTTATTGTGCATCCTCCTCTGCACAGTAGTACGGTGGAAGAATTTGGTGTTACGCTCCCCTTCTTTTAACCATCGTATCCGAGATTTTTGCCTCCAGTAAATTTCCTCTTGCTTCCTTCTTTCTTCAAGCTGGTTATTTATGTGTCGCTCTCTATCTAAGGTGGCTTTTGTATGCCCTGCATTTATGATTTCCTGATGGAGATCCTTTAGCTCCTTATTGAGCTCTTGTTGCGCCTCAAAGATATTGCCAAAGGTCTCTCGATTCCAGCGTTTTAGGTGACTCTTTAGAAAGCGTAGTTTTTGCTGTAGCTGGAACATCTTTGAGCCTTCTGGAGGGATGAAGGAGACCCAGGTAGTTCTGACGAAGTCCTTGAATGCTGGATGCGTTAGCCAAAATCCCTCAAATCTGAAGGGCCTTTTGGTTTTATCTCCTGGTCGCTGCCAGTGTAGAGCTATTGGCCAGTGGTCCGACCCTGAGTGAGCCAAGATTTCTGCAGTAAGATCACCTCCAAGATGAACCGCGTTATCCGAAACCAAGAAGCGATCAAGTTTAGATGCGATCTGGAATTTGCCGCCTCTGCGATTGCTCCAGGTGAAGTTGCCATTGCAGAATGGCAAGTCTATGAGAGAGGCATTTTGGATGAAGTCCTTGAAGTGATCTACCTCAGGTTCCAGTCTGGATCTGCCTCCTATCTTGTCCTCTATTTTGGTAATCATATTGAAATCCCCTGCAGCAATCCAGAGTGGATGCTGCCTGTTTCTACTTAGCGCTTCGATGGTATCGAGGAGCGTTTTTTTACTCCCAGCGTCCTGCGGGAAATAGACGTTAGATAGGTTCCCATGAATGTTGGTGCCGAGAATGTGGAAGGCTGCTTGGATAAGATGATGAGAGGCGTGGAAGTCAGTGAGCGATATAGCTTGGGAGTTCCATGCTATGGCAAGCCCCCCCGAGGCTCCTGTGGCATCCACAGCCACTGATCTGCATCCTGGCCAGGCTTTTGAAAGAATGCACCCCAGCATGGCGCTGTTGCATTTCGTTTCTTGGAGGAAACACATCTGTGGTTTTTCCATCTTGATCATGTTTTTTAACATTCTAGATTTTCCTGGGCTGTTGAGCCCTCTAACATTCCATGATACGAGCTTCATGATTTAACTATTTTGGGTAGGGCTGTAGTACTTCATCAGCTTCGCGTATCTACCCAAGTCTACCAGGATTTTTCCGATCTCTATTGTTCTCTGGAGATCTGTCTTCCTTCCTCTTTTTTTGGTGTCCTTTGGGCACGGATTGCCATCCCAGGTGCTGCCCGATTGAATGCCCAGCTGGTGTTGATGAAATGCTCTGGAGATGACCACTTCCAGCTTATCTATATCCGATTCAGAGATTTTTTCATATGCCTTCTTCTGGCAGCACAACTCCAGTTCTATGATATCCAGACCATTTAGATCTATGCTCTCTAGTTCTTCCTCCATATTTTGTGCCAGATTGGTATCCTCCTTAGGAGTTTCTGAGTTCTGTGGGGCGTTCAATTTCCCATCTACCTCCATTTCCTTGAGATATTCCTCTGAGTTTTCCTGATGCCTGCTTAGGATTGTTGGGATGATGATGGGGGATTTGGACTTGGGAGGGTGACTGAATGGAGGGGGGGGTGTGGAAGAGGAGGGGCGGGCAGAAGTGCTGTCAGTATTAGGGGGCTGATCATCTGAGAGATTGCCCAGGGACTCAAAGCTATTCTTGTAGGAAGGATTTTGGGGCTTGGAAGGCTGGGGCTTTGGCCCATTCTGAGGCTTTTTATGCATGTGCTTTCTGTTCGTAACTTTGGTGAAGCCGTCTTGAGATGGGGTTTCAGTGGATTCAGGAGCGTTGGCTTTGACATTGAGGGGGCAGTCCCGAAACAAATGCCCTAGTACATGGCATCTCCTACACCTGAATGGTACATGCTCATAATCGAGAGGCTGGATCCACTCCTCATCGCGATGGGCAAGGGTAACTGATTCAGGAAGAGCTTCATTTAGTCTAATGAAAACACATATTCGAGCATATGAAATGAACTTACGGTTTTTTGTTTCCTCTGCTGCCCTGATGTATCGTCCCACTCCATTACCTATATTCATTAGACATTTTTCTTCCCAGTATTCATCCGGGAGTGAATAAAGTCTGATCCAGACAGGTGCCCATGTAAGATCTTCTTTGTCAGGGTTGAATCTGGGCTTCCAGTCCCTGAGATAGAGACCTGCCGAGTTGAAGAAGTACGACCCTCCTCCCAGTATCCTATATTTATCTTCCAAACAGTAGAAGATGGCGGTGAAGAAGCCCTTCGCCCCTAGCTGTAGAGTGACATCTCCCTTTGGCTTCCATTTATCAGCGATCCAACCATTTAGGGCTCGTTCGGTTGGCCAAAACCCTATAAACTTTCCAATGATTGCATGGTCCTTCATAAACTCTATTCTGCTATCGATAACGTCTCCAGGCAGTTCTATTCTCGGCCTTTCCTTGGCTATTGGACGGCAGGTGGAGGAGGTAACCTTCGGGTTGTCCACCCGTGGATATTGTTCTTCTGGCTGATTGCTGTTACTGCCTTGTTGCTGCTTCCCTGAGTTGAGCAGATCTGGATCAATCGACCTGAAAATGACCTCATGATCCGATTTGTGGCATGAGGGGAAGGGCTGTGACGCCCCCCCCTGAGGCGGACTCATTGCTTGTAGTTGCTCCCTGTCAGATCTGATGCGCAGCAGAGGATTAGGTACAGTGACTAACCCCGATCCGCAGAGCTGTGAGCGCTGTCGAGGGTATCGCCCTCAAAACATGCAAGTGTGCAAATAAATAAAAATATAAATAAAGTGGAGGTATGGTCAATAAATAAAATATCTTTTTATACTTTAAAGGTATGGTAAATAAATAGAAATATAAATAAACTAAATATCTTTTTATACTTTAAAGGTATGGTAAATAAATAAAAATATAAATAAACTATAGGTATGGTAAATAAATAAAACATCTTTCTATATTTAGCCCATAACCCTCTTTCTATTTAAGAAGGCTCAAAAAAGAGGTTTTATTTAATTGAATCCTATGGACCAAATACCATATTTATAAAAGAGCTATGGTAAATTAATAAAAATATAAATAAATGAGAGGTATGGTAAATAAATAAAACATTTTTTATATTTACTCCATATGCCACCTTATATTTACGAACACTCAAAAAATTTGTTATATTTAGGTGAAGCCTATGGGCCAAATACCATGGGCCAAATTATTATTAATACCATGCAAACAAACATTATTAACCCTAATATTAGTATTAATAAAAATAAAGATGGCACATGGTATTGACCCATGGTATTCACATGGAATATAGCCTATTTAAAGGGGGAATTAAACTAGCATAGATCCATCTTTACTTTGGATCAAATATGGTGATATGTAAATTAACATAGAGTGAAAAAATATTTGATCCCTCTCGGGGCTTGGTAGATCAAGAGTAAAAATGGATCTTGTAATTTAATGTCACGTAAACATTTTAACTTGGTTAAAATAGAAAAATAAAATAAAAATCAATTATTAATTTTTATAAATTACTAATATTAGTTTTTAAGCTCTAGGTTTATGATAACCCATGGTAATACCATGGTATTCATTTGAGCATAGACTATTTAAAGGGGAAATTCTATCAGCTTAGATCCATCTTAATTCCAGGTCTACCAAGTGCTGTGAGGTATAAATAGATTTCATCCCTCTAAGAGTGGTAGATGTGGAGTTAAGATGGATATAGGTTGGTTTTTATTATAATGAAGATATTAAATAGACTTAGGAAATTATATTGTAAAAAAAATCTTAAAGTGAATGGTTAAAGCTATATTTAGTCACTTCTCAAAATTTAGTAAAAAATACCGATATCTCCATTAATATTGGTTTTTCTTTAACAAAAAAAATTCAAAACAATGAAATCTTAACTCTTTCCACATCACCCTCGCAGAAGAGAGATAGTCATTGCCCAGATTTCCCACCATTTTTCAAACATTCTCAATGTGATATCTTCATGAAAAAGTTAAGGTACTGATCTTGGAATAGTCGTTTGAAAAATATGCTGGTTTGTACAACCTTTCATCTTCTTTTCTATTCTTAGTTTGTCATAATGATCTGTAGTGGTTGGGTCACTGCACCATATTGTCCTAACCAAAAAGAAAATTAATCCACATGTTACAACGCTGTTAAAAATGGTATGAAGGTAGTGAATTATGCTAATAAGAAATTTAGATTGGGAGAGACGTAATTAAATTTTATTATTTAATTGAAGATTTCCAATTAAAATAATAATAAATCTACATT
>APFE030847976.1:46749-66501 GCA_000404065.3 Pinus taeda | reverse complement strand
CAATACTTGCTAAGGTTTTGCAAATGGTGTAGCAAGCTAAGTGGGCTTGATTGTGGGGAAAACTCCACAGTTAAGCGCACTTGAACTAGAGGCGATCTGGGATGGGTGACCTCTTGAGAAGTCCTGGTTACTGGGTGCAAGCCCCGGAAGTGATGATTGACGCTATGTGATTTATTTCACTAGTTTCAATCCCACTTCTTCACTCTTGCGACCATCACCCGAGGCAATGAGTTCTAAGTGGACTATTCAAAAATCATGAGAAATTAGTCAGTTATGACTACCTCTCATGGAAATGGTCATAGATGAATGAATTACTTAACGCAGTTGAATCCCAAAAAATGATATCTAATAGAAGGTATCTATTAACCGAATAAGAACTCTTTTGCTCTTTTTCTCTCTTTATATAAATATTTGATGTTAAAATCTTTTACTCAACATGTATATTGAAATATTTGGTTTATAACCTTTTTCTTTTTCTTTCAAATGTTATATATCAACACCATATCAAGAATGGAATAAATTACACATCTCACTCACCATGGAAAGCAAAAATATAAGCATTTTTTTTAATTTAAATTACTTTATTTTTCTCTATATAAAGTTTATATAAAATTATGTTATTTAATGTGGACATTGAAATATTTAATTTATGGTTGATGATGTATTTTTTTTGGTACAATATCTTGGCTATGTAGTAGTTCACTTGATTCCTTAACAAATATTTTATCTTAGCATCTAAAAATATGCTTAAGTCATACATAAATAATAAAGACTAACTTATCACTAGAAAAGAAAGATTAAAAATCAAAATTTTTTTATTAATATATTTTTATTAAATATTACATGCAAACTAAACATAAAACTAATTGCACATCATGTAATATAAATAATATCAGTACTGAATAAAATATGTATCTCTTTCATATTAAAAACTAAATTATTTTTTTACTCTCAATTACTTTATGTCTCTCATATACAAAGTTGTAGAGTGTCTTTTGATGCAATTAAATTTTAAAATACATTTAATTTTTCAAGTGTACAATATGATCACTAAATTTTAAACATATATATTTTAAGTTAGGAATGACTTTATATTTATCTAAAATGAAAATATGCATAACAATAGTTATTAGTTCGTTATTGGGGAAATCAAACTAATAGAAAAGACATGAATTTCATCCAAAATATCATGTTGATAATAGTAATGCTATAGCTAAGCATAAAAAACCTTGCATTTTGTAGAAAACTAATAAATAGCTTCATATTTTTTCTAGTGTAAGGAGTGAGGATGTTGCTCGTGGAAAAATAAACAAAAAAAATGTACCTAAACATGTTAAATAGTTTGAGAGTCCACATGAATAGCTTCAGGATTTCCTTTCTCCTCCTCTGAAGCTGAGAAGTCCAAATATGTAATGTTCTTGGCCAAGAGAGAGACTTTGTGATCCAACTTCTTAACCTGTAACTAGAAGCCATTAATGTAAAGGATAATATCCTATTGAGCCTTGCTTTTTCCATAAGTTCCTTCCCCATTATTGTTTTGATTTTCTAGTATAGGTCCACTTTGTGAAAATATCTAGTCTTTCAACTATAAGTGTTGTTGATGTTCGAGACTTGATGTCCCACATTTTCCTCAATATTGTCATCTTGGATGCAATTTCTCTTTACTTTGGCCTTGGTTTTTTCCATATTTATGTCCACGAGAGCTATTGGGGGTGGGGGGGTTGTTCCTAATAGGTTACAACAAAGGCCTCTGCCTCCCTTTGTGCTCAATACAAGGGTTGGACCCGATCCCCTCAATGACCACATTAACTATGATGAGACGCTGGAAATGGCATGATGGAACACATGATGAAAGTCGAGGGAGGGTGACCATGCATTAAAAGTAAACATAACCATTGAGAAAGAGGGGATGGCCAAAAACTATAATTAATAGGGGAAAATAAACATAGACACAAGGGAGTTGTCGATAAAGGATGAGAGAAGGTAGAGACAAAGGAACCGAGAAGACAAGGAGAGGAGGCAACCTGCCAATCAAAGGAACCCTTGAAATAAAACAAAAGCATAAAGTTTCACTAAAACCAAACAAAATAACATTCTTACCTAGAGCCACAAGGAAATTGGTAGCAAATGAAAGAAGCAGGCTACTTATAGCCATTGAGTTAACTTGTCGTGTCTATAGTGATCATCACAATGTAATACTTGGAAGGTTGTCAAAGATTATGGATTTAACAAGAGGGAACGATGAGCTAAACTAATTGCATAGCATTGGAATGTGTGTTACCCAATTTCAATTACTATATGTTATGGGCTTCATAGTGGTACACCATTTATTGCCCATTAAAAGAGACATATGAATTTAATAACAAAAAAATTGCAATAAAATATGGATAAGGAAAGACATACACCCTATCTAAAATAATCATACTTTTATATTAATATTTTTTTTATAAGTAAAATGGTTCCATTAATAAAAAAGATAACACTCTGGTTACAAAATGTCAAAAGTCTATTGGCATCACTCTTACTGGGTTTATTGGCCAATAGATATATCCCCATATATGGCACTAATGACCTAAACAACCTTAGAATCCATAACCTAATAGGTAGATAATACCAAAAAAACAAAGACAAAATCAAAATACAACCAATAGTCATTCAAACATTTAAAGAGGTAACGAGAGCAGGATGTTTGAGCCCCGAATTTGGAGATGGTGGAGGCTTGTAGTCATAATGTACATGAGATTCCATATGTGCAATTATACCTTCAAGGAAGTTTAACTTCTCTTTGGATCTGCCATTGTCCTCTATGAGTAGTGACCAATTTGTTGCGCAACTGCCAATGATTATGTTGAAGCGCATTCATATGACTTATAACTGCATTATGGTTCTCACGAGAGTCCATGTTAAGCTGCTCCAAGAGGCGATTAATGTGACATAACTGATGATCAATGGACTCGAGAGAGGGGTGTTAAGGTTCATGACTAGGGGTCTATCGCTTCCCCATGGTCGGGGTTCCCCAAATGCTTCCTACCACATCGAGTTCGATCCTCCATCCCTCTCCTCACTCAATCACATTGTCACACCATGAAAACCTTGGCATCCTAACTCACTTGCAAAGGTGAATATCAACTGCAATGACTCCCCACTAGCATGCAACACCAAAAAAACACAAATGGTTGCAACCACCTGAGGGAGAGAACTCATGGCCACACCACCTCCCAACGTAACCAGACTACTCTATACCCATAGCAAAGGGAACACAAACACCTCTATAGACCAATCTCACGAGTCCAACAAGACATACATATTGGCCTAAGTGATGGCCCCCCTAGGTTGCCAGCCTGGGCGAAAGAGCTCCAGGCCAGAAGTAACAACGCCAAAATGATATAGAACCAAACTTTTCACATAGACTACGAGACAAACAAGCTGCCTTAGACCCCTCTAGGAGGACACCTTGAACCCGCACTTAACCCTAAGAAACTCATAAAATCATCCAATGAAATAAGGCCAAGCACAATTACCATTTCTAGAAAACAACCATGGTTTTAAAGAGTGACTAATGCTCTTGGGGATCTTGCTAATAGAAAATAACAATCCAAAGGAGAAATTAAAGCCCCATACCTTCCATCGAGTTAATAAAACCACATACATCCTTGGTTGATGAGTGAACAAATTGTTGTTAGTAGATTGCAAGATAATTTCTTGTCCCTCGCTGGTCAAACCCTCCCAAAGATTATGAATTCCAGGGTCCCAAACACCTAGCCACAAGCTTAGCTTGTCACCTTCTTACTCCACTCCGTCTACCAGAATGAGTGTGCACTCTCTCAAGATGAAGTTGGTCTCAATTTGTTTGCTTCGTATCTTGGCCTGCTGCACTATAAAAACGAGATTGTCACTCACCACAACACATATCATGCCCTCTTAGATGCACTTCACCTTCTTGATGAGGCATTATAACCCTTCCTCTCCTATATTAATCCAAGTTTGAATGTTGAACACCATTTCAAAATTGCCCAAATAAATACCCTTCGCTCATGTCTACATATGAGTGTCACACCACCCTCATTAAATAATGACTATAAAAATATGAAAATAAGATAATGAACAACCACATCAATCCCTATACTCTCCATTTCTATCACCCATCGACACATACTTTTATATTAATATTATATTTATTAAAGATTATAAATAAAAATAACTGCACTAATTATTTTCATATTTTTTTCATTGCCCTTATCCTATTAATTTTTTTCACCTTATATTAAGTTTATTAAAATTTTGTTACATAGTGACCCCTATAGATACGATTAGGCCAGTTTGCCACGCCACTACATTTAAACAAAGATTTCGCGACACAACTTTTTCACAATTTAATTAGAGATTACATGAACCAAAGAGAATATTGCCCAAGGAAGTCCACTCTCCAACCAAAATATATTACGTGAATATATGTGTGTCCCGCACTACATATATTATTTTCTTACTTGTGGATGTGGCTCACCCCCTCGGGTTTTCTAAATTGAGTTTATGCCAAATGAATCTTTTAACATGTGGCTCACCCATTTGGTTCGAACTTTACACTAATAATAATTTTGCTACTATATAATTAACTTATCCACTTACCTCAAACTTTCCACTACTAATATTCCTTCCTTCCGGAGTGATGTATGGTAAGCATGAGCATAATATTCTCTTTATCGTATTAAATATAAAACCCTATGATCCATTTGACATTTCGAATAATATTATATTCTCTCATTTAGTTGAGCATTCAACCTTCCTAGTACAAACTTTTAGGTATATAATAGAGTGGATAGTTAATGAACCAATGAACTTGTATGAGTATAGTAGGGGAATATGGTATTTGAAAAATATATGATATGTGGAAGGGAATGTATGTTAAATTAATAAGTTATTTATTTGTTATATGAGTGGTTGTGTAGGTATATGTTATAAGGTGAGGTCTTGCTAACTCATTAACATATGGGTACATATTCATTAATCATGTTTTGATGACGATATAAATAAAGATTCAAATATTATAATTATTTAATAATTTTTTTTTGAATATTTTCAATGAAATTAGTGCATAATTTTTGAAAGAATATTTTATTTGTGAAATTTTGTCTTTAAAAAATACTTTAGTTAGAGCTTTTAGGAATAAAATATAGAGAAAATACTTATGCCATCAAGATAGGGACGTAAAGTCCATATTGCCTTATTAGCATAAAGAGTTTGCATAGTAAGGGTGTGGAATCTTTACTCCCCAATTATTGGCTTTCACATTTCCAAGCTAAGAAGGGTAATTACAATGACTCATTGTGGAATAAGATAAGTGATTAATTACCCATTTAGGAGGGTACACACGCAAGTGTATGTATTTGTGCATGCACAAGAGTGTGCACACACATACACATATAAAATAAAAATGATCTATAATGATGATGACGATGATGGGGTAAATTGCGAAGGGGCACCAATAGCCATGCAAAAAAAATAAATATGTTTAAACTTAAATAAAATAAAAGAAATGGGTTGTTTTGAATTAGGGGTGAGATAAATAGAGGGAAAGAAAAACCATTTAAAGGGAGGAGATGAAAAATTGAGATGTTGTCAAACTTCACACCAATAAAGACTTAGAAATCTCAGAGTGACTCTTTACTACTAGTAATTTAAGTTAAGAAGTGAGTGTTAGTCCATGTAGCTTGAAGGCCTCAAGGGAAGAAGCTTTCCTTAAGAGAGAGTAGGAGGTAAATTGGTTTCCATTTGGTGAGATGGCATAGGTAAGTAGTGAGACATGGAAATCCATATTTGGCACTAAAAACAATAAATATTTGCAGTTAATCTAGAAATAGTTTTGTGGTTGATTACAGTCTCAATTTTTCATGCGTATGGTATATTTTCTGGTATATGGAAGAGATGGATTAATGGTTTCTTTAATTTTGGCATCTTAGTGGTTGAATAGAGGACTTAATTACAAGAGAATGAATAGGATGAGAAAATGTATGATTCAATCCTATTGTATATCTACAAGAAGATAATGCTTCCTTTGAAGTGTATATCCCATGTTAAATAATGGGTTACAATTGCTATTGATAACATATGCTTGAATTTTTGTGGTGTAATCATGATATATAGGGTGTGTGATACAAATATATTTGGTATATGAAAAAAGTTATGTTACGGAGGAAAGAATTAGCTTGAGGTTGCAAAGAAATCATCTTTATGTATAATATGAAGAGAAAATAAGTTTAATTATTTGCAATTTACTGCTTAATGATTTATTTGTAATTTATTTATAATTTTTTAATCTTCAATTATTATTCAACATATATAATTATGTTGATATTTAACATACAAAAGTAAAAATAATTAAAAAAAATTATATAATATTTTAAAAATGTGAATTTATTATTTCACTACAAAAAATAAAAATAAAAATAAAAATGTATAATTGTATTTAAAAATGTGGATCTATTATTTATACAAAAATATTTCTAAACATATTTTAAATTATTCTAAATATATTTAAATTAAACATTTCATATAGAATTCATGTATAAATTATGTTAATATTTTATGATAGAAAAAGTAAAAAATAATTGTGTAAATTGTAATTAAAATGTAAAATTTCTTATTTGATAGTAAAAATGGTTTTTAAATATTTTAAATTAATTTTTTCATTATTCTTATCCTTTTTATACATTAAAATTCATTTATGTAATAGAAAAATTATTCTTTACCAAAATTCTTCCGATTCTTTTTCTTCGTTTTACACATGATTTTCCTTCTCATTTGCATTTATTTCTTATATTGTTTATCACAGTAATTACATTTTCTAACATGTTCAAAGGTTATAGTGTTTTCATAGAAGTGTTTACTAAGAGGATTTAATTGTGATTGTCATGGAAATAGTGGAAATAGCGTAGAAAGCTTGGTTTTTGTTGTTGTTTTATTATTATTATTATAGAGAAAAAATTAATTAATGAAATGGTTGTAAAAGTTTCGTGAATTCTCTCTTTGCACAAATATTATATTTCTTTCATAATCAATCAAAGGGTCATTTCATTCTTCCCTTCCTTGAGGTTTGAAATTTCCCAAATCATTTTAAATAGCTAATTGGATTGAGAGCATATGATCCTATAATGTAAAACCAAAACAATTCAAGGGTGGCTCTTCTAATATTCTTCATGAATAATTTAGCTATTTTTTCTTTGAACGAAGATGTTAGCCTCTCTTTTACCAGTGGCAACTAAGGACCAATGAAATTGCACAAATGAAATGTATGATTCTCCCCTCTTTATCTCACTATATGATCCCCTTTTAGTCTTCTTCTCTACTTGAAGTCATAGGAATGAACAAAATTTCAAGTAAAACCACTCCCATATCCGTCTCACAACCTTTTAAAGGCCCCTTCTCAACCAATTAGAAGGCCAAAGGACTCAAGAAACAATAATGGAAAACTAATTGTCGAATTATTGATCTTGTACACTTGTCTACGAAATCTCCAAAATAAAACCAACTCAAGAAATAATGATAAAGCCTCTCATATTCATTGAGCTTGAATTGTGCATGAAACTGCCTTCTGGGCCTTCTCATTGTTTCCATCCAATGTCCTCTAGTTGGTTACCTCTATATGTGGCTATGTCGCATGCCATCTATGCATAAACCTTCTTTTTTGTCCCACCTTCTTCATTCTCTTATTTAGACATAAAGTCATATTGTGCTCTACAACACATACCCCCTTTTCTTATGCTTATCTTTGTTTCCTTGTGCACCTTTGCTTGTCTCCTTTTCACTTTTCCTCACTGGCATCCTCTGGTTGGCAATCATATGCATGTGTTTCCATTCTATGTGGCCATGTAACATTCTATCTAGGCATTCACCCTATTTTCTTAACTTACCTTCTTGATTCTATTGTGTAGAGATCAAGTTGCTTTCTTCTCTACTCCACATAGCCCCTCTCCTTATGCTTTTTCTCCACATGCAGAGTGTGATGAGAGGACATAATTTGAAGCCATGCAATAATGATATCATGTATTAGTGAAGCCATCAAAATACAAAGTCACATAAAAGTATCGAGTGAAAGAACGTAAGGTGAGTGCCCCATCCATTGTGTTAACTCATTATTGCAAATATTTATTTTCAAATATTTGAGTTTGTATTTATATAAATGGTTTTTGCAAGACATTCTTCAATAGCTTTGAAGTCTCCTTTAAATAATTTGCATCTTTAAGCTCCTTCACAATAATTTCAATCCAATATATTTCCAACATAATTTTCAAACATAAATAAATATTCATATATTGATTAAAATAAAACTTACCAATTTAAGAAATAGATAGAAAATATTTTATATTTATAAAATTTATTGCATGATACCCAAGAAAAGTAAAAGAATACTCGAAGATCCATTTACATCAACATTAATCAATAATCCCACAAAATATGTTTTCCTAAGATATTATAGATATTACCACTATTATTACACCCATCACAGGCAGTTTATAATGCAATGGATTTTTGGTTTGACCTCTATTAGTCTTTTGTTTGATCCAAAAAAATTACATATTTTCAATAATTAACCTTTCATATTTAGTTTTATTATTTTTTAATAATATATTAATTTATTTATTTTGAATATGATTGGTTAATCAACTCTTATTTTGTAATGATTGCATGTGTACAATAAACATGGATGATAATATTTTGACGCCCAATGTATCGAGTTTTGTGCATAAGTCCCACAAGACGTTTAATGACATACATTTGGCAGAGGACTGTATGGTCTAGTCTTCTAGGGAAAAATATTGTTAATACAACCAAATGGAAAAACACAATATAGTTTGATACGTGGAATCATGAATGGATGACATAGTCTTTATATTAAATATTTTATACAAATAAAATTAGCCCAACTCACATGCTAGAAACTCTAGTCTCTAGTTTATCATTATTATTCAATTTTTCATGTACTATAAAAATGATTGTACTAATGAATCAACAACACATCAAATAGATAAAGACATAATCCATCATCACAAAATGACAATATAAAATCCAATCGCATTCACTATTATGACTTTTTAAAAAATATTAACCATTTAATTAATATATAATAAAAATATAGAAACTTTACTTATCTCGTACAAATGTGTATTTCACATATTCTATTCAGAAAATAGATTAACCATTTCATAAATCTAGTATCTTTACTTAGGTGTTAACCATAATATGCTATTAATGATCATCATAGGATGGATAATAATTACACTTGTTAATAAAACCTTGGTGTATAATTGCATATTTTTGACCCCCTCACATGGGCGAATGGTATCAAACATTGACATAATGCCACAATCTTACCATGTGGCCCTATGGCGCAATTATGTCTCATCAATGACACATGGCTATCACATGGGTTTCCATTCTTCATAGTAGAGATCAAACGAAGGGATCTAATGACTAGAGTGACTAGGGTTTGGGCGAATAGGATATACTACCCCATTCTGAATTCATTTCTTTCATTTGTTTCTCCTAGTTTGCCGACACTCTGCTTTCCACTGAGAGGATGCTGGCCTACGACCATAACCTCTCTTTGTCCTTTATGTAATGACTTTATTACATAATTATTGGTTATTTGGTTAAAATGGTTTCAAAAGGTACCCAAAAGCAACTTAGATAACCTCTAGTTTTATTGGGTTTTTTCTTTCTCAGTTTCCATTTTATCTATTGTGCTCATATAGTTTTAACTCCATGTGTTTCTTTGGAAGTTTGATTACGCTAAGCTTAGGTATTCAAGTAGGAATTATTTTCTAGGGGCCAATACATTCTAGTCTCCTTTTTTTGAATCGGTTCAGGGGATTATCATGGTGAGATGGGTCCCCCCACTAATTCTCCTTGTAATTTTTACTCAGATCTATTACCGCAATTTATAACTCTCTATTTTTTGTATTTGCTAACCGTTTGATTCCCAACAAGACAAGTATTCTTGTGGAGATGGTTGGGCAAGGGTTTTTCCTCTATATATGTAATTGAAAGCTGACTTGCATTGGCTAGATTTCAATAATGTATTTGATTTTCTCCTCTTTTAATACTAACCCAGAGAAGCCATGAGTTATATTCTACCAAGAGTTTTCTTAGACATGCCTCTTGTTCTAGTTAAACAACTAACATGGCATTAGAGGCTTCTTTGTACGAGGTAAAATGTCCAGGGTTCTTTTATCATTATGGGCTCTCTGTCTATAATAATCTTTTGTGTTTTAGTTTTATTTGTAACTCTGACAAAGTTATTGGGTTATGTTATAGGTAGAGAGTGATCCCTACTTCATGCCAAATTGCTAAAAGGTATTTGTTTTCTTATTCTATGATTTTTCCCTAGTTTATCAACAATGTAAGGTTGCTTGAAGTTATATGATAGGGTTTAATACCATTTTATTTTATAGTTGTTGCTTAAACTCCTTGTCCCCTTTTCATGAAATATTTCCTTCAAGCTTCTAACAAAGGACCCTTACTTCTTCTTAGATCTTCTTTTTTCTTACAGGTCAGATGTGCCATGACTTTTTAGGGGTTGGTAGGCAACCTAGGTGTTCGCCTCTAAGTATCTTTGAATAGAGACACCTTTTTTATTTTATGGGTATACCAGGGAATACCCATTTGTGATTATACGAAAACATTTAATTTCCTGTAATGCTACATTTATTTTGATGACGTAGTGTCTTACCATTATCTTTAGTTTCACTATATTAACACTTAGCCATTTATATTTTATACAAATACATAATATATGCTTGTACATATTTGTTTCTTGTCTTTAATATAAATTGCTAAGTGTACTTTTTTCAGTTTCTCTTGTTTACGATATTGAATGCTCATTTTGGTTACCATCCTAGGGCTATCTTCCCTAACACTTTTCTTCCTTAATTGATATATTGGAACTTTTCATGAATAGACTACAAGCTACATGGTTATTTCATCTAAATAGTAAAACTTTGTTTATATGTATCAATCTTATTGATTTTTTTTCTCCTTCAATGCATGTTAGTCATAAGTTATATTTCTCTACTTGTGTACACAACTCCTCCTGTAGGAGTATGGTATGAATTTTTATTCATTTTATCATTAGATACATATTATCAGAAAGGAGTCCTTTCACCCAAACAACCACAATTTGTTTACTTGATAGTGTATAGTGTTAAGTTTGTACCATGTTATATATAATATGATTTTGGCACTTGTGTGGCTTTGCTGAGCACACTCAAACCCTAAATAATATCTTAATGTTTCTTGAAGATTTCCATTCAACTTGCAACAGGTTACTATTTTATTTATGGATATTATCTCGAGACCCAATTGATTTCTACATGCAAATTGCGTCTGTGCTCCCCCCACCCCCATTACAAGGGTTAAATTTATTTGTGATATACCTTAGAAAATTAATATATATATAATATAAGTTAAATACCATAGGGTGGATACTACATTCTATATCTTAATTACTACTCAACTATACCCTTTTTCTTAACTAGCATGTCATAACATCTATTATAATATACAATATGATTTTTCCACCACACCATCGTATCCAATAATGCCACTATAAAGGATTCACTGGGCAACATATTAGTTTAAACTTGATACAAAACTTACACTACAACAAAATTTTGAACCATACTCTCATAATAAGTATTTGTTATGAACTTATATTATTGTTCTGCTACAATAGTAAAAGAAAATGTCTAATTAATAGTAGATTTAATAGTTAGGCCCATGTTATTTAGAAATGTCGCATGTTAAAATTTAAAGGAGTAAAATATAAATTCCATTCTAAAACTATAGTAGTTAAAAGTGGATTTCTCAACTTACAAAAAAAATTTCAAATTTACTTAGCATATACATTGAAAATTCAGTGATAGTTACTTGTTTTTAATATTTTTCATTTCAAAATCCATCGAAATTAATAAACTTTACCACTTTTTATTTTTTTAATTATATAAAATTTATTGTTACTCTAAATTGTGTGTAAGTTAGTCAACTTTATTTTTTTTTTATTATAAAAAATTAAAATTTTTAATAATATAAAAATTTCTTACAATATAAAAACTTTTTTAAATTTATTATAATAACATTCGTCTAGCTTGATGACATTGCAAATAAATAAATATACATGGTTAATTGATACATGAAAACCATAACAACTAAATAAAATTTAAGAAGTTAGGGAATACATGACAGTGAGGTGCTTCATAAAATAACACTTTTCCACATGCCGGTGTTGAGTAAAATTGTCATGAATTCCATTTTTTATTTCGTTTAATTTTGAGTGGATTCAAAACTTTAGTGGTTAACTTTTGCAAAAATATATTTTTTATCTTTAATTTAGCTATATGTTTTCTTATTATTAAAGATAGAAAGAGTTAATCACATTAATATGTTAGTATTGAATGACAAATATAAAGAAGAATCGTTATCGTGTATTAGGGATTTATTTTAAGGATATGGTACAGTAATAAAATAATTTGTAATAACATTTCATTCCAAACTTGACAAAGAAAGTCTTGTATTTTACAATGAATAGGTGATGTGATGTGTGAAGCACAAACACACTAATGAATAAATAGATTTAGTAATTATCATTTGTGTGCTGTGGTATTTAGGAATTGGTTGTTTTACAAGCTATCAATTAACCACTAACATGTGATTTAACATTTATATATGATTGGTGTATAATGTATTTTTTATATAGTAATTTGATGGTAAAAGGTCATTAAAATTGAACATAAGTGGGATTCTAACTACATTAAAAATATTAATGTGATTGATATAGCCGAAGGTTTTATAAATATAACCAAAAAAATTATTGAAATATGAAGGATGCTTTATTAATGCACACATTTACCTAATTAACCCTGTATAAAAAGGTTATGGGTCAACTTTAACTTATGGAAAAAAAAGGATTATAAATGAATGTTATAAATAACAATGAGGAACTTGTCATGGAGAAACTTATTAGAATTGGACTAATCTGAAGTCCCTAGGAAATTGGTGGGTGGGGAGCCAGGTGGCACGAATATAATTTTTTTTAATTTATGAAAAGAAATGGACCATTTTTGCTAAATAAAATTTGTTTATATATATGAATGTTATAAATAATAATGAGGAACTTATCATGGAGGAACTTTGATGTCCTTACTATGAAGCACACTTGCTAGTTCGAAACAGGTGGACAAATGAATTTTGATGTGATTTTCGCCGAAAACCCTCCTTAAAAACATGGAGGAATTTACTAGAATTGGAATAATCTCAAATCTCTAGGAAATTGAAATATTATTTTTAAATTTATTAAAAGTCAATGCAACCTAACAAACACTTTAATACATTACAATCGTTGATAAGCATTAAGACTATATTCACTTGAGAATCAATCTAGGCCCTCAATTAAAACAATAAAAAAAAGTCAACAAATCCCGGTCCACCTAAAGTTGAAATAAAAAGCCTTCTACTAATTATACTCTAGACCTACTCAACCTCCATTTGATTCTCAATAGTAGCATGTTGCACCTCTAATCCCATGCTAGTTAGATCCAAAGTAAATTGCACATATAACTTGTAACTTTTGCATTATGCTTGAATTATTAAGAGTGGAGGCCTTTTCTGTTTTTGTTTCCCAATGTACTTATTGAGTTAACATTTTACATAGTGTTTTTATAGAGATTTTAGAGTTAGATTTAACTCACGTTATTATCAATTAATTGCCATCATGAAGATAATTTTTTTACTTCGATTTACTTATATTTAAATTAAACCGAAGATACTAACTACTATGTACCACTTGTTAATATCAAAATAATTTATTTTACCATAAATCATTTATATTTAAACCTGAGTTGTAGATACTAATTACTATGTATATTTGTCGATAATCAATATTCATATATTTTTACTTAATTTATTGTATAAAACTAAACGATAACAGTTAAATCTTGATTTTTAGCAGTTAAAATGGTTTTTTAACTGCATATTTGGATTCAGCGCCCTGAAAAACCCCTGGGAACCATTGATTATGTAGAAACTAGCTATCAAACTTGGGATTCCAATGAATTTCTGCCGGATTTTGACCGGAAAAATCCGCCGAAAAAACTTTCAAAAAGTCGCGTTATAGACTACTGCCTATAAAACTCCTAAACCAACCAAATACAGAAACATTACACATCATCAATCACAAATATAAAGGGTGTCCGGAGATTGTATCATCGATATCAGATTTGAGGCGTACCATCCTCATTGGGAAGCCAACTAGATCTGATCTCTAATGCCAATGCCACGTTGTCTATTTATCTCGCGCCCAAACAAATATGCCACGCCATCCTCATTGGATGGAGATAACTACGTCTCAGCCAAAAGCAACTGGGCCGTACGGTTGTCTGATTTCCACATAACTGTTTAGCACAATCACAGTTGGCAGCTTTGGAGAGGGTTCTGTCGGCAGAAGTTGGAGTCCAAAGCTGCCACGCGGACTTAATCATTAATATCCGCGGCTCTCCTGATGGTAGCAGGCCATGTGGTTTCCAACAGAACCTGCAGGTTTGGTAGCACCGGCATTTTGGTAGCGCTGGCTTTGCGTACGTGGTGCGTGACAGGTTCAGGATGTTAAAGACTTTACCACATAATTGTGGCATATCATATCTCGAAAATGAATGAAGTGATGATTATGAGGTAGGTAATACGGAACATGGGTGAAGCACCAACACCAAGACTCTGGCTCTCTGACAAAAAATTAGAATTTTTACATTTTGAAAATGTGTTTGCTTGAGGATTAAGTACAGTAAACTGCTCTCATTGTTTGGAAATGGAGAGCAATTTTTTTTTCATAAAACATAAGTAGCATATTATTTTTTTTCCCAAAAAATTATAGAAAATTTGGTAAGATTTTGATAAAATAAGGTAGGGAATTTTTTAGAGCTATTAAATTATTTTTGATAGTAACATGATTTTGAAATGCATGTTATTTATCATAAAAAGTTTGTAAATATTAATGATAATGGGAAAAATTGAAAGACTCTTTCTATTGAAGAAATTGATGTTAAAATTCACACTTTGTTATAAATTAAGTTGGTTGTTTACTATTATAGCTATTTTTACATTTCTAATGATATTGTTATGTTTCTATTTTTGTGTTTTTTTTATCATCTTTTATGTTTTTCTATTTTATTTTACAAGGTTCTACATTTCTATTAGTATGTTTTTGTTATTGTGTTTTTACTATTTTTATGTTTTTTCTATTCTTATATTATAAGGTTCCACAATCATGGTAGAGAGAATTTTGCTTCTCAAATAAAGAGGAAAAAGGCCAATTACCGAACATACTAACTACAATACTCTATAAGATGAGAAGATAAACCGGATAAACCATGTTGTCACTAAAGAGACTTTAAATACAATAGTTAAATAAAGTAAGCAAAGTTAACTGAACAAAAGGAGGTAAACGTAGATCCTTATTTTAAGAACTTGGGGGCCATGGGGTGGAGTTGACACAAACAAACACCTCAAATTTGGGCTAATGTTGCTTAAATCTACCAATGGAAGTATAATCCATTCAGAGATGGATTTCTTAAGAAATCATGTTGGGAAAGGTTTAAGAAAACACATCTAGGGCTTGTGTTACAAATAATAAAGGGCTTGGATAGAGTTGAAGCATTGAATTTATGCGCTATAATTATACTAAGTTCTATGAAACTTTATCCAACGCCTATGAGAAAGATTCCTAGAGTCTAGAATGTATATGAAACTGCAACATGATTGGTGTACAAGTTGGAAGGAATTGTGGTATGTTTGTAATTACCAAGAGAGAGAGAAAGAATGTGTCAAAAATTCTTCCCAATAACATGGAGTGGATAAATAGTTTGTGTTGTGTTAATGCAATTGGTCTAGCAATCCTTAAGTTTTATTTGTTCGTGGGAAAGGATTTACAAAATAATTATACCATAAATTTTGGAACAAAAGCATGTATCACTACATATCCCCATCGAGGAATGACTAAATGATTGTTTATGAATTAGATTTACCATTTTGTTGTATTTGTACCTAATAATGTCTAACCTACTAGCACATATTTATTTTTTATGTCCATGGTAGTTGCATAACTTTACAAATCATGGAGGAGGCAAACAAGATGAGCATAAACTTGTTAACTTTGCCTACACAACTACTTGTATGTTGAAACCCCTAATATGAGTGTATATGGGCCTTTTAAGAGTTAATTTAGGTTTGAGAGAGTATGCTAGATGGAAAAGAACATAGGTAGAGAGATACAAATATTTGAATTAGTAGAACTTGCTAGTAGAGCTTTTAAAAAGGATTTTACACCTTCAGATATCATGGTTAGATTTAGGCGACTTGGAATTTGGCCACTAAATGATATTTATCTTATTAATGATATAGATTGTAGCCAAGTTTTTGATATACATGGTCGAGATGATGTAGATGTTGCAATGGATATGTTGAGCCTCTCTCAATGCCATTTCCATTCATCAGGTGATGATGGTGAATGTGTTAATTCTATTGAATTAGATGATGAATCAACTAAACATAATGTGGAAGTTGTTGCATCGCACAAAGCACATACAAATTTTAAATAGCTATTGAAAATGATATTTCTCAATTGAATATGATTGAAGGTTATAAAGTGACAAAAAATATTAATAAACAAATCGCATTTCCAAGCTAAGTGCCCCATCTTGAGTGGTTAGGAAAAGGCATGATACCAATAGTAATGAAAAATCACTAACATGCCTTCGTTGCTAGCATACTTGAACAATAATGATACCCATTATTATGTGGATGTTGGAGGCGTAGAAGAACATAATGGAGGTGATGAAGAACTATATCATAAAGCTAGTGAAGAAGTGTCATTTCTTCTTGACCAATACTAAGAAAGCAAAAATACTAGACCAATACTAAGAAAGAGTGTCAAATTTGTAACACTTAGACAATTTAAAATCAAAAACATTTTCTCTTAAACTGTTCACAATATATTTAAATTAATTCTAAATTTCAAAATATTAATCACACTAACTTTCTTGATTTTTTAACTTAGTAAAATTATATTGATCTTGAAGATACTTCTCTTAATACTTTTCTAACATAGAAATAAACTTTAGAAAGATTTCAAGTACCATTTCACTTCCTTAAAGTTTAATAAAACATTTTTGTTTTATGCTATCCTTTATTTTTTAACTTAACAAAATTGTATTGATCTTGAAAATACTTTTCTTAATACTTTCTAACATAAAAATAAACTTTAGAAAGATTTGAAGTGTCGTAAAATCTAATTAAACATTTTTATTTATGCCCATCTTCTTCGTAATATTTAAATTAAATTAAATTAATATTTATATAATTTAAAGTTATAGATTAATTGTCCTATGATAATTTGGAAGGAATGATTTCTACCTTTCCCATCTAAATTTAATTTGTGATAAAAAAAATAAATTATTTTATTACCTTTTATAACAACAAAATTATATAAAAATGAAATCAGTAATTAAATGTTTTTGGTTGGTTAACCAAATAAAACCAATAATTAATTGCTTTCAGTCTTCGAATAAATGTATAGAATCAATCATTTAGATGCTTTTGTCTGTCTTAATACATCTTTTATGGGCATATTCTTAATGCATCTTTTAAGGGAAAATTCTCATTTGTCTGGTATTGAGCGCGTAATAACTAGAATAGAGAATATTTAACACAATCATTTCTTTTATATTTGTACGAGGAGATCATTAAAATTATGATAATTCATTTTGTAAAGCACCTTTATGCATCAGATGTATATTGGATTCCATTATAAGCTCATTAGGTAAAACACTATATATATATGATTATATATAGTTATGATTCGATATATTAATTATCAAGATGAATTAAACATGTTTAAGGTTTGATAGCGATTATGAATATGTGCCTTCAAAAGTATGATTATTTTGGAGCGAATTGAGCGTGCGTCCGAAGCGGCAGGCTCTGCATTTTTCTGGAAACAGCGCACTACACAAATAAATAGTCAACGTGTCTCGGATTTCATGAAATTCAGGCCACCTGTACATACCATACCATACCGAACACGTTTATTTACTCCCATCTATTCTTGTGTTCCCGACCTGGCGCCTTACCGTGATACCTCTTACGGAGTTTTGGCCCACGTCTTTACCCATACCATCTTTGACCACAGCTCACCGACTCCACTCTAACCTTATCATTATTTCATGTTAAATTTGTCGGTTTCTCCAATCTTAAATTGTTTTATTCATAGTGGGGGACAAAGTTCTTGCAGCTGCATTCTATTTGTGGGTCGTAATGATGATTTGAAGCTAAGAGATCCGTTTGTATTATCTCAGATTTAGTATATAGTGTTGCCAAAGTGGTATAATTAAAATATTCGCTTATGATATCCCATGTGTGCCACTGTTCCTCTCGTGAAGCACATTGGTTTGAATGGGTCGATAGATGCTGGTGGCAGGTCCATTTATGAGTTCTGTAATGCCATACGAAATTTGTTAAGAATGATTTAACTTCAGAAATGGATGTTCTCGCGACATAAAAGTTTGAGCAGCTGAGATATATTACTTTCATATTTAAAATTAAATTACAAGTCATATTGATTATAAGCTATATAAATAGTGTATAAAATCGAACAAAATTTTAAATAAAAATTATAATGTTGAGTTGAAGTTTTTATGATTTATATGAAGTTTATGAGAAGAGTGTTTTCGCGAAAATCACATTATATTATATTTTATTTGTTTAAGCTTTTCAAACTTACTAGTGTAATTTATCAACCATAAATCACACTCATGAGTTTAACTTCGAAAAATAAAATATAATGTGATTGTTTGACAATAAACCACACTTATGAATTTGAAATGCCTCAACAAATAAAATACCACATATTTTGGCCAAAAACTCCTTTCATACCAATAATATTAATGAAAAAACCTTTTAACAAAACTCCAAGAACTAATAAGCCAATTCTATTTATATTATATTCCAAATGCACATCACTTCGAAAAAAGAGAATGTCTACCTTCACTTACTCATTTAGGCTGTGAAGAATTGTTTTAGTTAGAAAATGAAAATAAAGCATGAAGGTGTCACGAATAATACAAGCTAATGGGAAACAAGCTAGAACGCGGTTATTGCTTTTGTAGAATAATAAGAGCATTTGAATAGGAAGGTCAACTGAGCACAACATGAGATGATGAAAAATGGAAGAGTTTCTTTTATTTATATTTAAACCCACATCATCACAATATTTTTTTTATATTATTATTTTTTAAATTAATACAAAGAAAAAGTGGCTATAATTTGGATGAATAGAAATATTTACATAACTTGGATGGATGGAAATATGATAAAGGTAATAACTTACACAATTCAATTTATAGAGTATTAAATAAATGTGAAGAAAATGTATTATGGTCAGTAAATTAGAACAAATTCACTATATTAAAACCAATTAAAAAGATTTTATTCTTAAAGTAATTAATTGATTTAGTAAATATCATAATATCAAAATTGATAAATACCATGATATCAATTTTGTGAGGATTAAAATACTCATATTTTGAAAATATTTGATTAAATAAATATTACAATGTTAAACTTTGAAATACATATAGTTAATCGCATAAATTATCATATATAATTTATGAATTAATTAATTCAGATTTTATATAATTAATTCATTTAATCGTC
>APFE030847976.1:36716-46729 GCA_000404065.3 Pinus taeda | reverse complement strand
TACCATGCATGCCCATGCCCTTCCATCCCGCATCGTGCATTTTTTCGGGAGCTCGACTCATCGCGTCAAATTTTCTCCGTGGTGGGTCACGAGCTGGCACCCGCCATGCTGGTTCATTTTCAAACTGAGAGCTCGCGCCAAAGACTTATTTTCGTTGCTCCATTCGCGCTCCTTACCTCGCAGGGACTCTGCAACCCTCGATTAGCTCTTGCCCTGAGGAACCCATCTATCGGATTTCGCTCAGAAACTTTTCGGGAGGTCGTGGAATCGAAGTCCGTAAGGGTGAGAAGCCTTGCCATATAAGATTCCATTGTTGAACACAAAAAGGAGGGAAAATCCTCCTGATAGACGTCTCAGAACTCGAAGGCGCGAGGCGAACGGCGATGGTGGAAGCAATCGGCCGGGCATGTCGAGATTGGGGCTTCTTTTTGGTAATTATAAACATTTGCAGTATCTCATATATCATTTTTCTGACAGTTCGATCGCTTTTCACATCAATTCATGTGATGTTGAGAATTACAGGTGAAGAACCATGGGGTTTCCGAATCCACCCTAGAAAACGAGATGTGAGTGGGGCGAGAATTTTCCACCTGCCCACGGAGGAGAAGATGCCTACTTCGTGATGTTTATTAACATCTGATTCTTTTGACGGATTTCGGTGGGTTTTTCAAGCTTCGAGATTAAGTTTCTTAAGGCATTGATGCAGTACCAGGTTTTTCTGTGCCCGAGGCTTTGAGGCTGTTAAAGACAAAAGAGGGATGCACTATCTCTGCTCACTGCTCGGCAAACACCATAGTTTTATCATCGCAATGTCCATATGTCATATGTAGGATTGGGCTTGCAATCTTTTCTTTCTAGATAATATTGCAGGATGGGAACTTTTTTGAGTGTGATTTTCCCAAACAGACACTTCTTGGAATTTTATTCTATGGAAATCGATCTCATGGCTGCTCTGTTGTGGCTGCACACTTTATCAACTCTTATACAATTCCTCCAATTTTATTTTCGTTTTCCATTTCAAATGGTTCATTGTGTTTAATCAGGTATCTGAGTTTTGTGCTACAAAATTTACAGCAGTCAAATGGGTCATTGTGTTTGCTCAAAATGCATAGGCTTGTGCTAAAGAATTTCAGTGTTAAAAGGGTTTGAGGTTAGATCTGAATTTTTAACAGGGTGAAGGGAATTCAGATGGTTCTGATTTCATTGAGACTGATCTCTTTGGTTAATTTTTTCAAATTCAAAGTGTGAATATGGTTAGATCTTGAGAAATAAATTTTGTCTTTAAATGATTATTTAAATTTTAAAATATAGAAAAAACTAGTAAATAGATAAACTTAAATTTTAAAATAGAAAGAACTACTAAATAGATAAATCTAATTTTATTTTAATTTATGTAAGGACATTGTATGAATGGAATTTTGATTATGGAAGTTTGTTTTCACAAAAATTAAGCATGTTAATAAATGAATAAATTTAATATATGTTTTTGTTTTTTAAATTTAATAAGAATTTTGTGTGAGAATAATTTTTTTAGAATTGAATTGTGTAAAAGAAAAATGTTGAATGTAAATATATAAAAAAGGCTGGAATAGTGATTTAGAAATTAATAGTAGTAGATATTGAATTAAATTAGATTGTTGATTTTGAGAATATTTTAAAATTGGAATTGATTAATCGTTATCGGTCAGTTAAGTTTTATGGATAGTGATGTAGTAATTGTCAATGTTTAATTATGAATTTTGCAGTGAAGTTTTATGGGTAGTGATGTAGTAATTGTCAATGTTTAATTATGAATTTTGCAGTATGTTAGTCTCCACCGATAAATTTTTATGGGTAATGATACAAGGATTGTCAATGCTTAGTTTTGCAGTATGTCAGTCTTGTTGAAGTAAGAAGTCGTTTAGTCCCATTAAAATCAGATCCCATTAATTACAATTTAACAATTTTAAAATTCATCTCATTCTTATTAGTTCAATGTTAAAATATTTTTAAAATTAGCCATCAAAATAAAAACCACTGAATAAAACGAGCTGACAAAATTGACAACCAGTATAAAGAAGATGACACAAAAAGTTTAAGGGTTTCCTACCATCTTGTTTTTCATCTGAGGAGTAGACAAGAAGGCCGTTGGTGAAAGAATAACAAAAACAATTGTTAGTTGGATCTAACAAAACATTGGATCTATTGTACCCAATCTCACCACCAAATAGGATGAATAAACTTAATAGATTCAGGATCCATAGCAGTGGTGCTTCCAAAGCACTTTGGAGGACAAGGGTAAGAAATATCAAGATATAAAATTAAAAAGAACAAATTGGAATAACATTCTGCAACTATTATTTTAATGTGATATTTTGAGTTGTCTATGATAGTAGTCACTGAAAAAAGAACATAACATATTCATAAGTAATGTTGGTGATCTGAAAAATGAATATAACATATTCACAAGTAATGTTGGTGACCATGTTTGATTAACATTACATGAATGGGTGGAATGGTGATGCTTATTTTATGTGGGTGATTTTTGTTTTATTAACCATCAAATGTGACATTGTTGGGAAGAATGATGATGTTTGTTGAATGGTAATGTTTGGTTGATGAACATGACATTATGAAAATGAATGAAATGAATGTTGTATGTGGTAGGGAGTTGGTAAAATTTTGTTTTTAATTTATTTGATTGGTTTATTAAAATAATGTAAAGTGAATAGTTAACGAATGTAAAATTTAATTTTCACATGTTTGATAAATGTTTACATTTGAAATAATTTGCATTTTTTTAAATATTATTATTTTTTTTATAAGAGGATTATTTTAGACTTTATACATAAGTTGAAAATATGATAAGAAGTAGTTTTTATTCTTTTTCTTTTAAAATTTATATATTTTTTATTATTTTCTTTAAAAGTGCTATTTTAGATCTCAAAATTTATCCAATCATACTGAGGATTTTTTTCACTTATGATGGACATAGGTTGAAAATGTGATAAAAAGTAGATTTGTTTCTTTCCTATTTAAAAATTTATTACTATTTTATTATTTTTCTTTAATATATCTATTTTAGATGGTCATGAGGGATTTTTTCACATATCATGGACATAAGTTGAAAGCATGATAATAAGTACTTCTTTCTTTTTGAAAATTTACAACTCTTTTATTAATTTTTTTAAGAGGCCCATGTTAGATCTCAAAATTCCCTAATAGTTGTGAGGTCTTCTTCATATATTATGATTTAGAAGGTTGTTTGGTCATAAATAATGAAATCAAGTATGGAGAAGTGGAAGTTACAAAATGACATGTTTCTAAGATGAAAAACTATATGGAGGAAGGCAATCAAAATTATTTATTTGCATCAAAGATACTGGATGTATGTAGGGAAATCCATTCCGGTTTAGCAAAGTTTAATGCTATCATGAAAGAACCTTGAGAATGTGATAACTCAAATAATCAACTAGAGTTGATGGAAGATGACGGAAGATTAGAAAATGTAGAGCAAAGGAGTGGTCTAGGTAATTCAAGACAATATGTTGCAGATAATAGTTTGACTATGTAGGAGGAAAGAAGTGAACAAAATGTATTTGTTAGTATGAATAGAACCGAATTGCTATAGGGTCGTCTCCAACCATTGTCAAATTTTTGCTAAAGTCATAGATACTCATGGTCAAACTTTGGGGCATGACATCATTAATATAATTGGATTGAAGGATTGAGAAGAAGATGGGATTGGTCAAACATAAAAAGAAGAAAGTCCAAATAAGATCTATAACTAGAAATTATGAGAGTGGTTCACATGGATTACTTAAAGAAATGTCTAGATAATAGAGCTCTAAAAAGAAGAAGAAAAAAAGAGCATATTCAAGGAAGGTGATCCTAATAGTGACAATAAATAATGCAACTTGCTTGATGAGTTTCAGAGGGATTAGGAATTGACTTGACGAGATGTTGTAACTCATTGTGGCAGAGAATCATAAGAAAAGAAATACGCATTGAAACATTTTGTGAATATATTATTAGATAAAGAAAATGAAATCAATCATTAGAAAAAATAATAGCCAAACCTTACTTACAAAAGTAAAAAGAAATAAAAATGTAAGTTAAGTGGAGCAACCTATTGGAAGATGAAGCTATTTGGGAGTTTGGATCGACTCTACACTCATCCTTACTAATGGTTTGAGGTTGGATCATTTTAAGAAGTGATGCCTTGCACCATACTTAGTTTAGAGTACATGCTAATGTTGGCATTTAATTTAAGATAGTTAGATGTTATATCCTTTTGTAACAAGTCGATCTTTATGAAGAGCAACCCTCATGAAGAGTCATGACTCTTAATTATACAAGTATTAATCTTACGGTCATGATCCATTGTAAATATGAATTTGAATTGATTTCACACACACATAATTTATTCTTTTCAAACTTGTCTAATTTCCATATATAATATCTACACTCAGTGGTAATTAGTTTGGTTCTTTGCCTTACTTTTTTTCTAGACATTTGTTGGCATCATTTCCTTTATGTTGGAACTTCAAATATTTCACATGACTTAAATCCTTCTTATCTTAGTTCAAATAAATTAATTCATGTTTCTCTTTCTTGAGCATTCCTTTGTTGCCTCCCTTACACATCCTCCTTACGAGGAAAAATATTTTAATTTGATCTACTTCATTGAAATAGTCTGTGGCTTTGTTTCTTATTACACAACATAATCTCAAAGCTTTACAAAGGTGGGAAAATTATCATCAACATAGATACCCTAGAGAAAGAGTTCCCATGATGCTATAAACCATTTGGTGTAACAAACACCAACTCTCCATCTTCAAATTTCACCCTTATGGCAACAAATTGAGCTCCCAACTTTGTGATCTTCATCATGGAACTTGCCACAATGTTTGTGTTAGTCATGCAAATCACATAGACCTTATTTCTTAACATATTTAATAAGAAATGTTCACACTATTGTACAAAGCTATCAAAACATCATATATCTCTTTAATTGTATTCTTTCTAATGTGAGGGATAAAAAAGTTTTTCATTGAATCAAGAATGGTTCATTTTTCCTTACCCACCTCATTCTTGTAATCAACCAATTTGAATAAGATTGGTAGAGACAATAAACTTTTTTTTAACAAACACCGAAAGCTCGACCTCCTTAATTAGAATTTGCGGTGTATACTTCCAAGGAGCAAAGTTGGAAGCATATTCTACCTATTACACTCTCCAAAATTGAGACATCATCCTTACAAATCTTGAAGAACACCTCAATCAACATGTCAAGGAACAAGCAGAGTAAATTAGAACTCATCTCGAGTGAAAAATACAACTCCAATCTCTAAAGCAAATAAGGCAACAAACACAATTCCTTGTCATTGAAATATTGAACGTCCTCTTTCGTAAGAAGGGAATTTCAACATAACAAGCTTCAATACCATATAGAATTTTCTAAAATCTCCCCATTTGAAATTTCCACATCCTTTTTATGAGGCTATTGATATATTTCAATAGGGTTTTTAGTGTTAATATTGAAGTTATTTTTTTCCAAACTCTTACAAAAACTTAATCTCGAAGCTTGAAAAACCCACCAAAATCTGTCAAAAGAATTAGAGATTAATAAACATCACGAATGCCTCAGCAAGTTTCAATCGGTACTGTCTTTGAACAAATTCTCAAACTGTATAGCCAACAAAAGCAGAAACACAAAAAGGAGGGAAAATCTCCAATAAACTGTAACCTAACGCACATATAACTTAATGAATCCTCACAATATCTCCAATTTGCTTCCTTTGTGAACAATCCAACAGTTTCAAATTGGGGAGTTAATTAATCTTTCCATACATGAAAATTTGGGTATAGAGAATAATATGGGCAGTTCTTAGCAGTCTTTATTCTGAAATTCTATATATAGAAGCCAGGTGAAACAGTTAATGTCACTCATAGTCATGTGTATCAGATTTTAAAAATATTTTAGAATCTGCAATCTATTCCAGATGTATATGGATTCTAAAGAATGGAATGAATTTCAAAATCTTTATAGTAATTAAGAAAATGAATGTTTGTCTTAGCGGAAAGCGTGAATGTCTATCTGATTCTAAAATTTTACAGATAGAAGTTAGGTCAAACAAAGTCAAACAGTTAATTTTACTCATGTGTATCAGATTCTAAGAATATTTTAGAATCTGCAACCCTTACCTCACAAAAAATTAAATAAATTTCAATAACTTTACAACAATTAAGAAAATATTTGCTCTACCAAAAAGAATGAATGACTATCTTATTCTAAAATTCAACAAATAAGAGATAAAAGCGAGGTTAAACAGTTAATTTCACTCATATTTACCAGATTCTAAAAATATTTTAGAATCTGCAAGCCATTCTAGATGAATGCTGCCTTGTAAAGAATTGAACGAACCTCAAAATCTTTATAGCAATTAAGAAAATGTTTGCCTAATATAATATGTTTATAAAATTGCTTATGTTGTCACTCTGTTTATTTTTTTAAGTAAAAATTTGTATGTTGTCATTCTGTTTTTTCTTTGGGAGGAAGTGTGCATCTTGATTTAATGCTTGAAGCCTGGTAAAGCATTCAATGAGCATGGAAATCTTTACAGGAATTATGAAACAATTGTCCGATAATATTAACATTATTTTAGTAAAATTGTTTATGTTGTTAATCTGTTTTTCCTTTTAGAAAAATTATATATCTGGCTTGAACGACTAATATTTCTGGTGGCCGCTGCCCCAATATCAAGGCCACATAAACTCTGTGTCTCTAATGAGGGTAGAACTTCCATCAGAAATATTACTCGTTTCATCTTGATGACGAGTGGAGCTCCACCAGACAAGTCCATTAAAAAGAAAAAAATTGTGAAGACACTCATAATCAAAATTGTTTAATTAAATACAAATACCAAAAAATAACCAAATGCATAATATTGATAACAAACATGATTAATAATTATTCAACTAATTCCTGGATCACCTTAGCAGTTCTGTAAAAGTGTCCAAATTCAATCGCCCCTAGATACCTGAAATCTGTGGGCTTGTCAGGCCAAAGGGGCAACATCTCTTCCAAGGGTTTGCAAGAGTAGCGGATACAGTCTCTCTAGTTAAGGGTTTTGTCATCTTTAACATTGAAGCTGGTGGAGTAGCGCATGCGAGATTTGGGGTCTGTCGAGAAGTAGCGCATCTTCTCCTCCGTGGGTAGGTGGAAAAATTCTCGCCCCACTCGCACTCGCATCTCGTTCTCCATGGTGGATTCTGAAACCCCGTGGTTCTTCACCTGTAATTCTCAACATCACATGAATTGATGTGAACAGCGATCGAACTGTCAGAAAAATGATATATGAGATACTGCAAATGTTTATAATTACCAAGAAGAAGCCCCACTCTCGACATGCCCGGCTGATTGCTTCCACCGTCGCAGTTCGGCTCGCGCCTTCTAGTTCTGAGAGGTCTACCAGGGGGATTTTCCCTCCTTTTTGTGTTCAACAATGAAACCTTATATGGCAAGGCTTCCCACCATTACCGACTTCGATCCCGCGACCTCCCGAAGAGTCTCCGAGCGAAATCCGACATATGGGTTCCTCAGGGCAAGAGCTAATCGAGGGTTGCAGAGGACCTGCGAGGTGAGGGAGCGCGAATGGAGCAATGGAGCAACGAAAATGAGTCTTTGGCGCGAGGTCTCGGTTTGAAAATGTGCCAGCATTGCGGGTGCCAGCGCGGAGGTGGTGGGTCACCCACTACTGGAGAAAGTTTGATGCGGTGGGGTCGGGGCTCCCGGAGAAATGCACGATGCGGGATGGACGGGCATGGGCATGCATGGTAAAGGGGGCCTCCATACGGGCATTTAATGCCCTATGGCAGGCTGGTTAGCCCTTGCCATATATATGTACAATTTATCTCCATATTTTATTTATGTAAAATAATTAATTCAATTTGTTTTGCTATTTTGATTTTGTAAAAGAATTAGAAAAAGTTTACTAATCATTTTCTTCAGTTGAAGTCAAAGAATTAGATATATGTATTATAAAGTATGTGCATGAGTAAAGGAAATTTCAAAAATATCACAAAGTATATGTATGAGTAAGAGAAATTTCAAAAGGTAAAATTTAATATGTTTAAGGAAATTTCAAAAAATAAAAGTTTAATAAGAAAAAAGTGATTGATGAAAAATTATTTAAAGAAACAAAATATAAATAAAAAATTGATTATTATAAAAATTACGAAAATTTATTTAACGCGTTTTCTAAATGAAGAATTATGATAACATTATATCTTCCGAATAAAATTAATTAATTTATTATTATTTTATAAATAATATTATTTTTAATGTCTTAATAGTAATAAATAATATTAGATAATATTATATTTTTATCATTTAAAAATTATATATTTTTTTTATTAATAACTATATTTATTTTTTATTAATAAAATCATCCAATTCATTTAATTTTTTCTTAAATAACAATAATTTAATTAATTATTAAATATTTTTTAATATTTTT
Source organism: Pinus taeda (assembly GCA_000404065.3). Taxonomy (NCBI): domain Eukaryota; kingdom Viridiplantae; phylum Streptophyta; class Pinopsida; order Pinales; family Pinaceae; genus Pinus; species Pinus taeda. The sequence goes on along the minus strand of APFE030847976.1, from coordinate 38,228 downwards.
AAAATTATTGAATATGAGCAGTTATTTGTAAGTATTCAATTTTTGAGATAGGTTTTTTTGGCGATAATCACATCTAAAATTCATTTTTCGTGTGTTTTCACTATCAAGTGTGGTTCATAGCAAGACAAGTGAACTAACATCTTGCTGTTTGAAATGCATTGAAAAAAAAGTCAAGTTAGCATGATGATCAGTGGAAAATATCTCAAAAATCTTAAAATTATTTTTTAATTTATATAATACTTAAATTTGAAATAAAATTCTTAATTTTTAAAAAAAAATTTTCTGATTAAAGTCTTAAATAGTAGTTTTGATATAATACATTTAATACACATATATCTATTTTTTATTTAATTAATTAATTGTTCAATATAGATCTATTTTAACTATAGATCTATGAAGGATGGGGAAGAATCAAATTTTTTGATTTGCAATTTTTTTTAAGAATGCAAAACTTGAAAAAAAGTTGCATCTCAAAATACCTAACCCTTCTTTATGTCAAATACACACAAAATTGATAAAAAAAATGTAGCTAAAAAAACTCCAAAATGTCAAATACTAAGACTATTTGAAATATTTTAAAATGTTTTTACCATAAAAAATTATGACTTTTCACTGTTTTATATACATATTTATGCATACATAACATTCAAATATTTTATTTAACACTTTTAACCTTAAGAATTTTTTTTTTTTAATTGCATAGTTAATATTTCATATTTTATTCAATACTTTTAGCCATAAGAATTTATGTTTTTTAATTGCATAGTTAATATTGAAATATTTATTTAACAAAGCACATTATTTTTTTTAAATGCTATATATCAATTTTATATTAAGAATTGAATGAATTATACTTCTCTCTACTTTTAGGATATACATAATTTTTTTTTTACTTTAATTACTTATTATTTTGAGGCATTAAATTATTTTACTATAATTCACATTTTTATTGTAAGCCTAAGACTACATCTTCAACATGTCCAATATGTCACTCCAATCTAAGCAGGGAATTGAATATGTGACTTCATATCAAGCCTAAACAGAGCACCTATCTCAATCTATCCAACCTCGTGGACACTATAGTTCACATTTTTATGTAAGTCTTACAATAAAATATTTATAAGGTAAAATTTGATATAAATTACTTATTTAATATAAACATTGAAATATATATTTATGACTCATAAAAATATTGTTACATATCTACTTCATAATAAATGTAATATTAACAACCACTGAACAAGCACAATTAAAATGACATTATTATTATTTTAAAATGATTTTAATTAAAATTATCATTTATTTGTTTACTATACTTAACGTTGTTTTTTATTTAAAATAGATGTTTTTTAATTTAGAGTATATCTATTTTAATTTTAAAAGTAACATGAACATATCCCTTCTATAATACACCTCTCCACAATAATAATTATATACTTGTTCTCATGGTTATAATTATATACTTATTTTCATTATTACGAGCAACACCTATTAAATATATCTATTGATTGT